>JBBPCS010000130.1:5075424-5086522 GCA_037974645.1 Hollardia meadi
TGTGTGTGTGTGTGTGTGTGTGTGTGTGTGTGTGTGTGTGTGTGTGTGTGTGTGTGTGTGTGTGTGTGCGTGTGTGCAGCAGCCTTTTGCCAAGACATCCGACGGACCCCGCTCCATCTGTGTGTAAATGTTGACTCCCGGTGGAGCTGTGACTGTCACTCATTGCTCGGCCAGTGCAGTGCCAAGCATTGATCGCTACATATATCTTGCTCCGTACTTCGCAAACCTTCATCAACAGATGCGGCTGCAGAATTGATTAGCAGCAAGTCAATGACCAAATCTCTTTGGAAACATTTTTATTTATGTGTGTGTTTATGTGGATAGCTTAGAGGGCCATTAGCGGGATTACCTTTGAGGCTTGGCTGAACAACAGATGTTCAAGGACAACTCAATCAATTTGACTTACAGTTGCCAGAAATAAATGATAAGTCTGTAAAGGGGGAAAGAGGGGTTATAAACATATATACAGTTCACTGTGGTAATACACAGGTACAGCAGGGGAACAACAGAATTAGACTTACAGTAGGTCCATTATTACCTCCGCCAAGGCGGTTATGTTTTCAGTGCCGTTTGTTTGACTGTCAGCAGGATTACACAAAAACTACTGAACCCATTTTCCTTAAACTTGGTGGAAGGATGGGGCATGGGCCAAGGAAGAACTCATTAAATTTTGGCACGGATCCATGCATTATTCCCTGGATAATAATGCATGGATGTTGGGCTGTTGGGCCTTGGCGGAAGTATGCGCTCTACCGAGTGCCGTTCTAGTTTAGAGTGAGATCACTAAGACTAGGACACACAGTTAATGAATTGATAAAATCCTCTTGACGTTTACAAAATGACCAAGAGATTTGGTGGTGCTGTTTCAACTATTGGTAGCTTTAAGCCCATTATTACTTAAACTAAAAATTGCTAATTTTATTAAAATAAACAAAATCTGAGGAACTATGTGTCATATTTATGTGCTTGGGGCTCTGCTGAAAATGCTCAATCATTTAGCTGAGTCATGCACAAACAAAGTTAGTGACTGATCATTTAAAATAATGAATATATATAGCACAAAACATGTTTATTAAATGGATTTCAGCCAAGCAAAATTGCATGACTAAAATGTTTTCAATATAAGCAGTGCCAGCCTCCAGAAAGGCCTGTTTTAATTTGTGCAAAGTAGTACATTAAATTATACAAGCATCCATATTGAATTCAAATTAATATTTGATATGGCTATTTTTTATTATATTTGAATAATCTCGATTCAGCACGAAATGTATTATTTTTCAGAGAAGACCATGTTCTTTCATTCTTTTCAATTTTCCCCTTTCCTCTCACGAATCAAATGGTGAATAAATGTGTTGCAGAGAGTCGCGATCTGCCTTTCAAGTCCATGCTTTTGCTTCCTTATCTGCAAACTTATTAAAATTAAGTCAGAACACAGAATGGTATTTAAAAAGTTTAAGTGAAACAATTTGCATTGGGAGTGTGTGAAAATGCTAATGCATTCTTTCACTAAGCCTCGCAATCACTGTCATCCATTTCGAGCTCTGATTGTTTTCCACATGGATGCCTTCATTCATTATTGCAAAATTATAAACATAAAGAAGATCTCTGTATTAATATTTCTGCTTTTTGTAAAAGCTCAATCAACCATAATGTTCTAATTTTTTTCTCTCTGAACCTCATTTTATATTATCTCACTACTCAAGGAATGGATGTCCCAAAAGGGATTTATTTCATTTATCAGGATTATTGAATTAAATTAAACTAGACACTTACCGCAAGCTGAACAGAGGTACCTTATCCACTTAAAAGGTAGGCCTGCTCTTCACTGCTATTTAGGCAAACACATTAGGCAGCAAATGCCTTTTGTTGGCTGAGCCTAGGTTACTGCATAATTCATTTGTTCATTAAGGAAAAGCATTGAAAGTGCTTGAGGTAAGTGGAAAAGGTCATGTATTGAATGGATCTTTAATTAAGCTACTTTACAACCACAGTTACACGACTGATGACATACGCATCCTGTGTGTTTACATGTGGAATTAGTGTGTGGAAAGACAATAAATAAAGGAGAAATGATGGGAAAGAGGTAGGCGAAGTTGATTTGACCCGATTATTTGAAATTCTATATCATTCCCTACAAAAAAAAAATCAACTTTAAAATATGTTCCTGCGTATGTATAATATGTATTTTATGTGCATTATGTTTAGGATAATTTTACATGCCCTCATTTAAGGATTTTACAGCCTAAATAGATCTTTCACATGTAGAAATTGCATATGTCTGTCATAAAATTGAGAAGAGCAAACATCTGAAACATAAGTCTGGAGAGATTTTCTGTTATTCGGCTGTCCAGCAGCAGATGGCAGGCTGTTTCCACTGATGAAACGTCTCCCGACTCAAGCACAGGCTGAACCTCTGTACCCTGCCGCTGTGATGTTGGCTTCCCAGACCTCACTGCTCTTGCCTGTGAAATGCATTCCCATTAAAAAGGCATTTTTAAAGCCAACACCAGTGCTATAACAATCATCTCCCCGAAGCCAAGACTCCACACCCGGGAGCTCGGCACTGCCACACAGGCAGACATGTGGCGGCTGCCACAAACAAAGGCCCCGCACTTTCCTCCCCATTCCTCTTCCCTAAGTCTCCACATGGTTACAGGACAGCCTGCCAGGGGCAATTACACCCATAGCCCAGCATGTGAGGTCTTACAGAGACCTCAGTCACAACTAACAAGATCAAGGCTAACTCCTTATCGCATGCACAATAGACACAAACACCTGCATATGTGCATGCAAACAGTCTGTCCCCTCTCTCTTCATCCAACCTCTCTCTCTTTCTCCGTCTCTTTCTCTCTTTTGGCACGCTCCGAAATCATAACACATTTTGAGTGGCTGTGGAAAGTATATAGCTTTTTTTTTAAGAGCAACAAAAATAACAGGGTGACAATCATGCTGTCAGATGTGGCTGTCTCGTTCCACTGTATGTCATCAAGTTCAGGACTTGTGACTCGGTGACACCGCTGCAGAAACACATCAGTATGTTTCATTGTTATATACGTGACACATTTATTTAGATGAGTCACATGACTAGCTAAAACCAAAAAGGACATGGTCACCCAGGCAGAGTAGGGCTCAGTTTTGATATGATAAGATATGATCTGCAAAAATGTTACCATGATGCCATCAAGCACTTGTGCTGATCCCTGTCTGTAACGAGTACTAACATTTGTTTAAACCCTGTATAGTCAGTCAGTTGCTCTGAAGAAGTTGGTGTCACTTCTTCAAACATGGCAGGTGTCTGATTTTGGAAGGACACACACTAAATTTGTTGCATCTGAATCATTTACTGTTGATGTCGGTCAGGCCTGACCGATGTGTGCAGACTGGATGGGTGACCGGTGAGGGAAACCATATCCCAGTACCCTGATACAGCCATCAATACCCATGAGGCTGTGTGTCATCCACCAAGCATCCTGAGTGGAGGTTCATATGCCTCCTATGATACCACAGTGAGAGCCCATGCTTCATGTCCTCACACCATGCATTGATGTGGCAGCTTGCTAAATAATTTGTGCTTCTTTACCAGGGTCATTGGATAGAGAATCTGGTCGTTGAATTATTAATCGAGACACAATCTAAGCAGCCGACTTCTGTTTCCTCCTCGTTTCAGCCAGATTGTCTGCCGCTGTCCCCCGCATTCATACCAACTTTCCGTCTAATTCGTCTGGATTGGAACCTCCATCACAATATTGCTGTAGGCAGACTGGCGTTAGGAAGAGTGTGCCCTGAACATGACCCACTGGATCTTGAAAAAGAAAACCACACACAGCCGCAAAATCTATTTTCATTTTGTGGATAAAAATAAAACAAAAGCCTATTACTGCCATGGCTTTGTTTAGCTACATAATTGCTTTTCATTATTCAGTGCACAGTTGATACCCACAGTGTAGGTTGAAAGAGGCACAGTTGTTCGCGTGCGGCTGGAAATGAGATCTTTTATTGATACTGCTGTGTCTCAGATCTGATTCTTACAAATGTTGAGTGATAAAACTGGAGCCTGATTGTCTGTCTGTCTCTGTGAATACTAATGCCATTCTTCAATCTGGTACATAGGCTCATGGTAGACTCGAGGTTGGAGAGGCAGACTTGTCACGGAAACACTTCTCATTTAAGAGCGTCAGACCAGCTGTAAAATCTGGGGCAGGTAAAATGAATGAAAGTTATGCCAATCACAACTTTACGGTTATGAAATTGTAAACACTTAATAGTTAAAACTCAATAAACAATTTCTGGTGGAAAGTTAGATGAAAAGATCAATACCACTCTCATGTCTGTAAATATAAGGCTACCACAAGCAGCTGGTTAGCTTAGCTTAGCACAAATACCAGAAATGGAGAAAGAGCTAGCTTGGGCCTTTGTTAAAGTAAACAAATCCCACAATCGTCAGCACTAAAGTTCACAAATTAATATTTTATATCAATTATTTGGTTAATCAATACAAAAACTTAAGAGTGAAAATTATAATTTGTCATAATGCTGGGCATCAGGCTATGTGCAGCACTGTTTCTTGGCTGGGCAACCAGTGGAGACTCCACACAAGTTACTGCTCTCAGCAAATTGTCAATTTTACACATTGTTAGTATGGATTAAGCAAACAAGATTGAGCTTTTGAGGTGCTGGTAGTTGATTTTTGGACTATGGACAGAATCAGGCTAGCTGTTTCCAGTTTTTGTGCTAAGATATAAGTGTGGGATCTATCACTTCATCTCTTGTCGAAACGCAAACTGCTTAATTATAGCTTAACTACCACTAAAGATCCCTTTGGCAAGGCACTGATATTTGCTCTATTGTTTAAAGTTCTGACAATTTTCTAGATATGATAACTATGCATCAAAATTAGGCAACTTTATTCAAAATGCCACAATGCCTTAAATGCTAAAGCATTGAGCATGACGGAGCCCAGTGGTAATCACACTTCTAAATCTGGCAGTTTAGGTGGCATGCTATCATCATTGGGAAATCAGACACCAATAACCAGACCATATCAGCAAGGCTTAGCTACATTATTTTGGCCTCCCGAACCAAGACTCTATTCTTGTGTGTGCATTCCTCAAATACTTTCCCATCACTGCAATTGATGTATGACCAGGGCCAGTACCTCAGGATAATTCTCCAACATGGTTGTCAGGGTCTGTGTCCCTTCAGAGCTGGCATGAGGAATATTGCTAGAAGTCTGAGGCGCACGGTAAAAAAGACAGTAAGAGATAGAGCTCTTTTAAAAAATACACCAAGACAGGAAGAATGACACTTAGCCTTTAATCATATCTGTGTCTGCAGGGATCCCCTGTACTTTTGTGTCTATTGCAGATAATGGTCTTTCCTTACTTGACAGCATGTCTTTGCCGAGCCAGAGCTCTGTAACCAATGCTTAAGTGTATCAGGGTGACAAAGCGTTGCTAGATTCGGTGGTGTCACGGCTCATCATGTAGTGACATTGCTGACAGCTGTGGTGTTAAGACAGGGAGGCTGTTGAATGGAGTCCAAAAAGATTGTAGTCTAATTCACCCAACTTTCATAACAATGCCTTCCCCAAAGGATCATGCAGCAATATGCAATCCAACAACACCAGCTGTAACCACTGGAAGGCAGGGAAGGGAAGTAACGGAAATCTTGGAGTGCAAATCAAAATGCTGCTTCAGTTACTGGAATGCATGGACGCTTGTGTTTCAGGAGAAAAACCAGAGGCAAAAGGAGTACAAGAATGAAAGAGTGTTTTTTTTTGTTAGATCTCTTATGCGCTATATTGGCTGGCTGTACAAGTGTACTGGCTCCTTCCTCAGAAAAAGTGAGAGGGAAAAGTCCCGGCCATCAGCTATAACCACACCATCTCAAATCAGTCCTCCTCTATGAGCCTTTCGGGGTGGGGGGGGGGGGGACACATCCTTGCCAGGTCCTCCACTGCTTTTAAGGGACTTCCTGTTTGTTGAAAGCAGCACTGACAAATTGTATAATGACAAATGGTGGCCCAAACATCGTGGGAGCATGCCGTCTCGGGACCTCAAACTCAGTTGCAACTAATTTTGCCTCAACCCCAAAACAAGCAGAACAACATGACAATGACCAGGCTTTGTCTGTTTCCATGCAAAAATGGTCTCTGAGGTTTGGCTCGATGTGAAGACAAACTATACATTATCCATTTTCTACTGGGCTGAGAACAGTTCTTAGAATAATTTCATTTAAAATGACCGAGAAGTGCACATTTATTCAAACTTTTTGCGTTAAGGTCATTTGTACTAACTGAAGCTGAGGACAGAGCACTCAGTTTGGCGCCATGGTGTGTTTGACAGACCTCACTACTAACTTGATTCCAGTGTTTATGCTGCTGATCAGGACCCTGGATTAGATTACTGTCATCCTCTATTAGAGGTTAAGATGGGAAGAAATACTAATGTTAAAGAGTGATGTTCTCAGTCATCTTTCCATCCAGCTGTATCAAATGATACACTCTTGCCTGTGTACTCTGCTGTTGATAACTTGAACGTCGTCCTGATATAGCCTGTGGTTTTTCCATAACCATTACTTATATAAAAGATCAATGGCAACATGATGCCAGTCCAAAATGTCAGTCCAAAATACATTTCATTTTATGTTGCTAAGTGGTCAAATGTTTCGATTTTTATCGAAACATTTTCTTAAAAAATTATATTTGCTTAAAAAATCCATCATTTTCTCAAATGTAATAAAGTACTGTAGGGTAATCAGGCCTGGAATTCCATAATTTTAGGGGCAAGGCCACTTGGCCTGCAGCAGGGCAAATTTTTGAGGGCACAAAGGCCACATGTCAGGGCATCACTGCCAAAAGTGAAAACACATGGTTTTGATTTCAGATGAATAAATGAATCCATTTCTAAAAGAATTAATGCCTTTTTAGTAAACTGTGTAACACGTCTGTAGAAATGAAAACATAATTTATTTGTAATTCATATTGAGGAATAGGTTTAGGAAGACATACCATCAGTACAATCATTGAAGCCTCAGTCAGGGCACTAAAATTTGCTATTGTGATGTGTTAGAACTCAGTATACTAGAAGCCACACCAAAGTGAGATGGCTCACTCATTAGTGACTTCCATCATCAACATCGGAAAAAATGCAGAGTTTCATTTAGAATACTTATTCAAACTTTTTGAAACAAGTTTTCACGTCTTGTGGGTGCAGTCTCATTGTGAGATAGACATACAGTCTATATACTATACTGTATGCAGTTTACATATTTTGTAATACGTGTTACCACCCCAACTCGTTGCTGGGGTCGACAATGTAATTTTATTTGTCACACCATTAAATAAGTCACGGCTTATAGTCATAAGTATCGGCAAAAAGGTCACAGTGGCCAATGGCATACAATTTTCAGAAGGGCATTGAGACCAGACAGAGGGGCAATGACAGTCATGGCCGGTGGAATTTCTGCCCTGACTGTAATATTGCTTGGGTCCTGAAAGGAATACTTAAACATTTTGGGAAAAATTGTTATTTTCTTGTAGAATAGCAACAGCAAGCCTAGCTTATTACTCCGAAACAAATTAAATAATGACTGAACTTTAGAAGTGATGGTAGGTTTTTGTTTTGTTTTGTTTTGTTTTTTCATTTGAACTTAGCCAGGTTATCCGTTTACCCCTGCCTAAGTCCTTTATGCTAAGCTTAGCTAATCGCCTCTTGGATCCAGCTCACACTGTGTTGAATGGTAATGCACTACTTAGTAATGTCTTACAGCATGTGACTTTTTTCAGTAACTGCTATTTTACCAGGAATTTGAATGAGGGTTGATATCAGTTCATCTCTGTGTGTTCAGTGGACAGACTGGTGGTGTGCGGAGGCAATTAGCCTCTATCAAAAATATCCATCCTCTATCCAATTTTATGTTGGGTCTTCTTTTCTAGCTTCCTAACATTAGCTACTGGTAAGCCTACATTCAAGAATCTGTTGAATAAAAGTTAGGATATGTATGAACACAATGGTTTCATGAGGCTGGGTGATCTGTGTGGTTATTGTGGCTAAGATAGCTGTTGATGGCCAGTATACACTGTACCTCCAAATTGTAGGCTGGATCCTTGTATGACAACAACGTCTTGTTTTCTGTTTCTTCTCACTACAGATATATGATACCATATTTTAGCACCATAGTTTTTGTCAGTCTCTCTGGATGACACTTAAGGCCAAATGCCTGAAATTCTAAAGCAAAATTCTTGAATTGACATTGACAATTGAATTTAAATCTTCCTCATTTGAATTAATTGAATCAATCCTGGTGTGTGGTAGTCATTTAGGAATATAGCATTAACTTCTTAGCCCACTACAGCAGGACCTCCATCCCACAAATTGTCAAATCTTCGGAAGCCTCATGTATGCTTAAACATGCAGGCCTCTGTAACAATGGTGCTGACCGTGTGCTTATATGTGGCTGCTCAACTTTGTCGTTGAACTGTAATGAATGTTGTGGTAATCTATTTCATCCCACAACCGTTAGCAGGCTATGAACACTCTCTAATACCAGTCCTTGCCTAATTTTCCAGGCCTCTGATCGCACAGAGCATTGGGAACCTAATTCGCTCAATGAAATGGGAATTGTGATTACTGAGGCAGAGATTTGATATATCACGGAAAATTAGGTCGATTTTAATAAATTACCCATCCGCTGAATAGTTCACATATGCTTATGGTGGAGGAGGGGCTGTTTTGCCAGCGGGAGGACTAGTTATTTTAATGCATGTATTAGAGGATGGGGACGATTGACGGAGGAGTAGGTGGAGGATGAGTTGGCATGGGGGTGCCTCCGCCCAAATACTGGATGGCAGTACTTCCTTGTTGCTTAATGACGTTACAGTCTTCGTAAACAGGAGCACAAGGCTTTGGCTTTATCTTCAGTCATCTTAATGGACTGCACGGATCTCCTCATCTAAATAATCTATATTCATAGCATCCTAGACCTCCCAAAAAGCCAGTGGCCCTTTCATTGTCAACCAGAAACTTGTCACACATTGCATGAGTAAATAAAATATGATTTAGTACATTTTCATGTGTGTAGCACAGGGTATATTTTACTTTTACGGCAGCATATTTTGCTCATGATGGAGGGCGAGTGCAAAAGAAGTCCACATGCCTCCATAAATCATTCCTTGCGTTCTACCTCAAAAATAGTGCTCACATGATAAATGTGAGTTTACTGGAAGCATTTTAACTCCGAACAATGAGTCTGTGTGTGTGCATGCATGTGTGTGTGTGTGTGTGTCTATGTGACAAATCTGGAAGCATTTTATGGTCAGCCACAGAGGCCTCCATGATTGGACAAGCTATGTCACTCCTGGTCTTAAAAGGTTTTGCACAACACCGAGGGCATCTGCAAGTCATCCTGCCATTTGTGGGATGAGAAATTCCACAGGATTCACCGCACAGTTTGTTTCTAACCAAACTGCTTATTCTATCTGCTGGCTCTTGCCGACACATGATTCAGCTCAGTAATTTGTGATTGTTGTCCATAATCAGTACTTATATGTATTATCATTATCTATTATCCCCAGAACAAATTCTTATCTCTCCTAGCACTTAGTGACACTGCCAAAGTCAGTGGTTTTCCAATGGTGGTAGTGCAACGGGCTGCAAACAGAAAAGTTGATATGTCTTTTCATGTTAGCAAACAATTGTTCAAACATCCAATACACAAGGCACAACATTAGCATTCATTCGGAGCTGCGTTTCTTGCCACCTAACAGTAGCTACTGGGTTCATCTGTGATCTGGAAAGTTTGATGAGAGTGGTGAGACTGACCCAAAACAGAAAAGTTGTGGGCCCTAAAAAACCATACAATGAGCTGAAAGAGGCTATAAAGCTCCATATAAATGAAGGGAAATTCAGGGTTGGGGGATATTCTAGGTGGGCTCTGCACTACAGGTGATACCTTTAATGTTACACATTACATTTGATAATTTTTAATAAGGAATCAAGAAATTTGTCCTTTTTTTGTCCTATTGTACAATGAAATGAAAGTTTGTAGTCCTTCATGCTACACACATAAAACATACAGTACATAGAGGTAATTACATTTCGAATAGTATAGCATAAAATAGGATATTAGAAAAATAAAAATGATTCTGCATCTGGGTGAATGTAAACAGAAGTAACTGGATGTTGATGATAATATGGTTGGCATCTTCACATTAAAATTACATCTTGGAAACATTGTCCATCAACTTTGACTGATAAACACAGAGTCGGCCTCCCCTCGTCCTGTGCTCTGTTGGCTCAGAACACGGGTTCCACCAATTGAGTGCAGTCTCTGATTTTCCATTGCTTGGCCAGTCCTATTTCATCCATTTTCCTGCGACCGGACATTAGCCAGGAGCAGCTAGCTTGGCTCTCTTTCCTCTCCTCCGGGAGCGGTCGGTTTGGTCTGGTTAAATGGTTGAAAGGCGTCGTCGGCAGTGATCGTCTGAAAAAAAAATCTGCTGCTCTTCGTCCAAACTCTGTGTCTCCTTCTCCAACGCCAATGAGTGTATTGCTCTCATAGGCATTACGTGTTTCAGCAATAAAGCCGAAAACAGCTTAAAAACAAAAACATGGCTAACTTGAAGGAGCTACAGTACCTTTAGGAGCTACCTAATATGAAAATCTTCTTTAGGTTACTACTAGTATCACTGGGGCACTAAGGCTCACCATAGAATGCAGTGCATGTGAAATCATGCAAAGGATTATGGGGTAGTATTGAGGTGGTGTCTTACAAAATAAATTATAGTGCTGTAGTCAGTATAATAGTCAGCTTTTTTCCCCTGTCAACAATGTAAAAATGCTACGTATTATAAAGGAGTGCAGGGTAAATATATAAACGTAAACAAAAAGGGTCTTTAAATTTAAAGACATTTTTATAGATGCATTTTTTAGAGGAAACAAATCATGTCAGTAATATGTTTACATATTCCCTATTGCTAGTGGATGTTTGAGGGATTGTTATAAGCTCTGTGAAAGGCACACAAGGCTCCCAGAATTCTTCATATCACCACATTGCTCCTTCTGTATTTCACAAACCTATTCCAAACAACCCCCCCCCC
>JBBPCS010000130.1:5086989-5110354 GCA_037974645.1 Hollardia meadi
TTTTACAAACAACCCCCCCCCCCCCCCCCCCCTCCTTTTCCCATTCAAGATAAATATGAAACCAAAAGGAGAAATTCATGCTTGAAGCAAGGGAACTAATCTCCCTCCTGCCTGTTTCACTCCTCTGTGTTTAATTGATAGAAATTGCACGCATCAAAGAAAACGCACACTGAGATTTAATGGGCATAAAATGGACATTAGCATTTTAAAGAGGTGGATTAACACATTAATCCAGGCAATTTTCATCCAGCACTTCCAATGAGATCGTCACAGTGCGCAGGCTCCTAATGGGGCTTAACTGGCTTTCTGCTTTAGTGCTGCTCTCAGGGATAACACCAAAACTTTTAGTTTTTGGAGAAGGGAAATGGAGGGGCTTAATTTGTGCGATGGCTCTTTCAGAAGTGAGCTTTTACTTCCAAGAGAACAGACGTCCACACGACACATTACACAAGCTGCAGCAGTGCCACGGGTATATTCTTTGGATCGAGTTTGCTGCAAAGACGTGGGTTTCAGATGGTGAAATTGCCTTTGCTTGAAAACCAGTAATCAAAGGGACTGTTGTTGGATGAACATTGTGGTGTTGACTTTTCATCCATGCTGAACATATGGGGTTTTGCTAGAAGAGGTGCACTGGGTTGTTGAGCACAATCACTGCACTTACAATAGAAGTGTGGGGTGCTGGATCAAAGCACTTCCAGTATGTTCACCAACCAGGCAGATGAAACTCATTTGGGCTGATTTTCTGCATCTATAGATGCACATTGATTTGAAACTCCCACACCCAACCACAATGTCGAAGCTGTGCTGTACTTCTGTTTTTACATACAAGTTGTCAAATCCGAGGGAGGAAGCGACTTCCAGTCGGTCCCAAAGGAGTGTAAGCTGTGTTTCATGTGAGAGGGACAAACTGATGATGAGCACACACGCCCTGTATGTATATATTCACACACATGCATGTAAAGTATGTTCGCAAACACGTTGCAACAGTGCGAGCCATCATCAGTGACACAAACCCTCAGTGGCAGTGTTTAGACTACACTGAGCTCTCTTGATGCAACGTGTCCCCTACAATGGTACGCACTTTCATTTCCATCCCCGTACGGCTGCTCCTCCCTTTTGTTCGAGTCATTTACACCTCAGTTTATGCACACACAACATGTAAGCCCGCTGTACCTCCATGCAAAGAGAATGTAATGTAGGTCATCAAACAGAGCCGACTGGGAGAGTGCTGTTGTTTGCGAGCGGCGAGGAAGCCTCCAGAGTAAAGGACTGATGTGAAAGGAGGGGTGTAAAAAAAAACAACAGAGGCAAAAAAAAAAACACAATGGAACAAACAAAAGCTTCTTCGACAAACTGTTAAAACGTAGAGTGCATCTGTTTTGGGTGTTGTCACTGGTGGATAGAGGTACGGAAATACAGAAACAGCTTTTTCTCACTCCTTCTCCTCCTATCTCATGCACCCTGGTGAATAGTTTATGCTAGGTACCTTCAATTCACCTCTGCTGTACTTTCCGTCCCATTATCGCTCCAACATGAGATTGCACTCAAGACAATGTTGGAATTTTTGATAACATGGATTGTGAAACTGAAACACTGTTTTGAATTAATAAACAACATCGTCTGGAGCTTTTAGAGCAGGATCCACGCTTTTCCTTCTGCTTGCTGTATTATTAGTAATATTACTTTTCATCCTCGGCCTGTTGTCCGGTACCATCTGAGTAATATCAGAGAAAGCTCTCAGCTTCTTGGATGGGGATCGGAGATGGGTGTTTCCTTAAACATGGCCTGGCAGGGTGCTGTGATTTGAATAACCCCTGAATCTGCAACACAAATGACATCTGAAAAGACAGGCTACACTCAAAGCATGGTTTCCCCATTCTCTCGGCTACCTTCGTCTGAAAGCCTGTGACATCAGGTGCTGTGCCGTAAGTGTCTTGAGTCGCGCTCTGGCCTAGATTTGGAGTGGAAACACAGCATTCTCATCCAGCAAGAAATCCTTTGCTGCAGCGGACACGCACAGAACAAACATAAATTTAAAACTATGAGTCTTATAAAGCTCCCATTGCTCTGCCACAGCCTCACACTTCCCAAATACAGTAACTCTATCAGCCTTTCATTTCCAACACGTTTATCGGATTAAGAAAGAGACCCTCTCGACCTGATATCTATCATGGTTTTCTTTCCAGACAATAAAACACACAAACCATAACCACCTTCTCCCAAAGTACAAATCGAACCTCACGGGCCATGATTCACCTTTGTTGAAACTTTTTCCATTACACTCTCACTCTCACTGCCTTTGTTGCAGACACAACTTACTTCATGTTTAAACCTCAAAATGAACACGTTTCAAATGTAAGGAGAGGTCTGGCATGGAGTTGATCAGAGGGAGAAAGAAAACACGCACACATACAGAAGGATGTTCACCCAGGGTCTAACTATGGCCAGGATTTGAAACACTATCAAAGATCTGGTCTTCTCTCCATCCTGTGAGAATAATTACACTTACCATATCTGCTGCTCAGTCTGATTCGTGTTAGCATCTTGAAAGACAGCCAAGGCATTTGGATGAAAAGGACAGAAATTTATAGTGCAACGCTTGTCTTCTCATTTGCCTTGGCCCGGCTTTCGACAGCCTCAGAAAGCTGGTAAGCTCAGATACTTTGAACCGTGTGATAAGGATCAGCTCAAGTCAGACAGACGCTATGCTAAGAAGAATCCAATTTTACATAAGAGCTTTCAAAGAAGTGCGACATCCGTAATTGAATATAGAGTACACCGATAAAGTGATCAAAGCGGGGCGCTTGCAAAGTTAATGAAAATAAATAAAGCTAGAAAGTGGATTTCTCTGTAGTGACAGAAGGGTTTAAAAGGCTGGTGTTTTATCCCTCTTGCTGAGGTCTGTCTTTTAATAAGGAACGTAATGAGGAGTTTCCTTTATATACAATATACAGTGTTTATATATATATATATATATATATATATATATATATATAAAAATAAAATCACAAGCCTGCGAACAGGACATAATTTGATTAGGACAGCCAGCTCTATTTCATGTGTATGTGTGCATGTGTATGGATGTGAGTGTGTGGAATAGATCCATCCATTCCTGATGTGGCTCCTAGCAGTCGACAGCTCTGCCAACCGTTGTCATTTTCTGGCAGCCAGATTACTCTTGGGGTGGCATTTTCACAGTTGTCAAGTGAGGATTTAATGGCCAATTATCCTCAGATAAATATATCTCTGCTGAGGAGAGGGAGCCATCGTAGGAGTGGGAGACTATCGCTTCTAATTGTGGGCTAAAGAAAGAGGAAAACACGTCTGGTCAAAGCCTCCAGAGACTGTCCGACTTCCTCCCTGCACTGATACTTCATCATCACCCAAGGAGGCAGTTGGATCCCTTAAAATAAAATCCACTGTACTGTAAATCAGGAGTAACACTTTCAGCACAAAGTACATGCTGTCGTTAAACAGGGTGTTGCCATCCTCACTTTTCCTAGAGCCGTGCTGTCGATAGCTTTTTTTCCCCCACTGGTGTTCATGACAGAGGAAAATCGCTCACTAAGGATTCTGTTTTGGCCAGCAGGATGACTGAAACACAGGGATGATGTGTTTATGGAACAAAAACATTGAAAACCAAGAAGATTTTTCTAAACGTAACAGTGAGGTTCATCGGTTTATTAACAAAATCTAACTTATTTTCAGAAACAGTAATAATGTGGGAATAAAATATGTACAAAAAAATCAAGCAAATTTTAACTTCCTTAACATTAGCTGCAGTAGAGTAAGGGCACCATTACAACAATTTTAAAGTCATTTCATGGAACCATATGAACCAAAAGAGAGTTGTGACACTCCTGGTTGTGTCTGTGGGAATGAAGTATCCCACTACCGCACAGTCTGTATCCGACCTACAACTTCCTCTTCCTAACTGAGCCCATCACAGTAACTCTAGGCTCTGACTTATACTCGAACAGAGAAAAGTTTTATTCCAGCGGCAGCATTGACAGAAACAGGCATGCTCGAGCATTACACAGACATGCGTCTCTGCTGGAAGGTTAGCTGTGTGTAGATGTCAGTGGGGATGGCGGCTAACAGTGCTGAGCGGCCTGCACCGAAGTCACCTCAGGTTAATGACAGTGACAGCGCCACTCGCTGGGGTGGTGGAGAGGATTTAATGCTTCCCCTTTGGCACCAGGAAGTGCTGATAATGATGATGACTGGCATGGAGCGTGTCCCTTCTGACATCAGCAATGATTTATACTCCTGCAATGGTGAGCAAGTTCGTATATATATATATATATATATATATATATATATATATATATATATATATATATATATATACAGTATACTGCACAGACACATACACAAAGAGACAGGCACACACACAGTTATGCTATCTAAATGACACCTCACATAACCTATTGTCTTCTTCCACAAATCCGCCAGGTCTAACAAATAGGCTGGTTTTCAAATGCAAACACATGCCATTATAAACAATTAAAATGTCAAAGCTCCATGAAGAAAACATGCACGGACAGAGTAATGTCACCATAAACAATTCCATGCCACAATTGATACAAAATGTGACCCACAAACCAAAACTGTCAACACATCAAAAAAACAATATGGTGGCTGAACTATATTCTGCAGAACTGCACATACAGTAGATTTCTACAAGAATGACCTACACAGCATATACAGATACATACTGTAGATTAGGACTGTCACAATATCATTTTCACGACAGTATTGTGGCAAAAATAACTACCAATAACGATAATATCACAATAGCTATAGAAATTTTGAAAAAACAAATGTAACCATGTTTCTTTAACTTCGTTTACTGTGTGTTTTGTCCACTCAAAATACAAGTGTAGCTGGGAGGTGGAGAGAGAGCCTGTAACCAGGACTGTACAAAAGCGTACAAAAAGAACAATTACACTTAATGAAGAACAAAAAGGCAACCAGATGAACTGATGAACAAAAGATCCACAAGGCCTAACTTCTACTCTGGGTTATTTACATGATATATGTGTATTATTCACACAAATCAAATATTTCATTTTTTAATATCACGGTTATCGTCAGTATTGGTATGTAGTGACACCCCTACTGTAGATGTTTCCACATCGAAGAGAGGCCTCGTAAAACTAGGAGGGGTGCTAAACAAATGATTTCCTTCCGCAGCCTTTAATTATCTACAAAGAATATGACATACAGTATTGACTTATAATAAATATGCTATAACAATAAAACTGATAAACTTGGGCGAGCCATAATAAACAGATAGTACATAACCAATAGAATCTTTGAAATGGTATATGTTATATGCAATGTTAAGGCAACCTATGTGTAAAAAGGTTTTGTCATACATACTTCTAGACTCTCTCAGCCCTTTGCCCAGCACTAGCAAGCTAGCTCTGACATACTTTAGCGTACCAGCAGCAAGAATATTGAAGGTATGAATGCGATGGCTCTTTTTCAATATATTTCATTCGGAGTAATTGGCTTTGTGACAGTTTTTGTGAAGCATTTTTGAGCTAACAAGCTACTTCGCTAAGCAGCTATCTGATACAACCATGTGCAATGACCTGTGCTACACATGTCACAGTCCAAGCATGTCAAACTAGGAGGCAGACATATTTTATGCACATAGCTCATTATTTTATATTGTAACATACAATTCAGTGGTGTTTTTAAAAAAATAGTTCAATTACAATTCAACATTAGGCTGTCACATTGCAGATCGATAAGCTGTGAATGTATTGGGCGGAAAGCTACTTTTTCTGTCAGTCATTGAACATTGCGTAGGCCATAGCACTGTTGCTAATATGAGCTTAACGGTAGTACTGCGAAGGTAACACATTAATTTATTATATTCTGAACTCTTTAAGGCTATGGCCATAATGGCATCACCAAACATGAGTTACAAATACTTGCCAAGAGAATGAGAACAAGCACCCATGAGAAAATGAACTGTATTTTGTCATCCAACTGAATGATGCTGACATGTTTGTTTAACGTTAAGTTCTCCGAACCCTAAGTGTTACATGTGACCTTCAGCCTGGCACAGAGGTGCTCCTCCTAACACCTGATGTAAAGTAACCTCAGTGTAACTGATTGAAATTAAACTGAACATTTTTCCTGCCAATTGCTACATTGCTCATGCTCACAATTGCTCGAGCTGAGGCTTTGCTCATCATTCCCTGCTACCCTCCTCTTCTTCTTTCCTGCCTCCACTCTTTATATTTACGTTATCGCCATTGACACTGTAATGATCGGTGTGATTATGCATGCGGACGGGGCTGTGAACGGGTGTGTTGACACGGTGTTGACAGGCTGGCGCGGTCACATCTCTCCCACTGTCTCAGGTGGGAGCTCTGGTTATGCACAGCCTTCATTTAGATTCGATTACAGTGATGCATGCCTTATGGGTGTCACTTCTCTTCCGCTTCACAATTTAGGGAGAGAGGATGGGCAGTAATTGTGCTACCTGGGTTCCCAAGCCCTGGTGGCAAATCAAGCAGCGGGTGTGCGGTGGCATATCGTCTGGCTGCTGTTCCACAGCTCATTTATTTGCCTCCAGTTGTCAACGCGGGAATATCACTGTGTGCAATTAGCTGGCCTTCAAGGAGCTGCATTCTCTCTTCCTGCCCACCCCACCTGAGTGACACCTGTTATGTCCAATTACACACTCAGTAGCTCTGATTAGCATGTGTAACTATCAGCTCCAGCATGAGCACCCATGTGCATGCACACGTACAGTACGCATATGCATACAGGCACAAACAAGTGCGACCTCGTCGGCATCTGTTTCATTTCCTGCTATCCCTCTCGCTGCGGACGCACAGCAGTGTCTCCTCTGGGTTTTCATCTCCTTCTTTACACTTTCCAGGGGCCTTCATTGTTCTCTACAATGAGCTGAGAGAAGCTATCATCTAATAAGTGACAAGCTATATACAATATATACAGTACGTATACATGTATATATTTCACATAACATCTAAGGCATCTTAAAGGCAATGCAGGTGAGCATAGATATCACACTTACAAACAATACTATTATGTGACACCTGCCACTGTGACATATATTCCCAAAGTAAAAGAATCAGCGGGGAACAGGGAGATCACAGTTTCTTCTCTAGTCAACAGAGCGAATTCTCATCTTACCAGCCCAAAGCCTTTGGGTATTGCATATTGCAAATAGCCCACAGCAGTGCAGTTATGTGGAGCAGAATAGAAAAGCAAACTGGTTTTGGTTGGTTAAAAACAAAATGTTAGATCTGGAGCGTTTACTGCAATACAGTTGTTGTTATTTCAGTCTGTGGATGTTTGTGGCGCGCATCTCGACATGGCCCGACCAAAGAAAGCGGCATTACTCAGGCTCTAGCCACATGTGAGCTGCACATTACAAGGAGCTGCGCTGGCCTCTGACCACCCCTGCTCTTAAACTGCAACGAAAACAAAAGGAGGCACGAGTTCAAAGTGGTGTCTGTTTTGTGTGTAGTCATGGTGGCCTGCCTTTGGATGCTTTCATCATATCTCTCAGTGATGCCACAGTGCCCCGAGGGGGTGATGTCACAGCAAGGTCAATGGCGAATATGAAAGAGGGAGAAGTGGCTGCCAGAGACTTGTGGCGAGAGACAAATTTAACCAGGAGTGTCCTGAGAGGGGCGGCGGGAAGGCACCATGTGGCACATCCGCCTACGTGCTTGCACATCAGGCCTACAGTATATACAGTACTGTCAGCTAACCAAGGCCTTGACGTCTGGGGATGCACATAGTAAACCACATGCTAACGTTTATGTCTCTGTCACTCTTTGTCTCTTCTCCCAATCTATCTGGAACGCAGTCAAATGGACAAAGTGCTACGTGAACAAAGGGAGCATTGGTGTCCTCAGTACGACGCTCGCTGCTCGGAGCAGCTGTGGAAATGTCAAACGTGGGCTGAGATGAGAAAAGTGTTGCGAGCGGAATGAAACTGCTGACACCTCATTTCCTTTCATTCCCAGTTCTGAAGCTACTTTTGTCGCAGAATATTTCATATATGTGTAGGTCCTATCTCTCGTCACTTGTGCTTTTCACCTGAGATCAACCATAGAAACACAACACATGCTATCATGCAAACTGCTTCTTGTGAGTCATTTGTTCTGCTGTGGTAGCGTGCTCTTTGTTTGAACCTATACCGTCTGTTTCTTCCCAAATCTACTTTTTAGGGGGAGTACAGAGGGAGACACTGTTATTCAGACTGGCTGAAGGTCGTGCTGTGTGAGTGTGTTGTGATTGCTGTCTCTACTATCACTATTCTTTTCTTCCCTGAAACGTAAATCTCATGTTTTAAAGATTCCTTTAATGGGAATCAAAGTCTAAATATTTCAATACAGCTATTTTATTATTCAGCAGACTCACAGGCATTTGCAGCCATCTGACTGCGAGAAATCCATGTGCCTCACGTCTTAGCAGCGCAGGTACATGGCTTCAGCTGGCAATATTACAAGGATTAGCATGGCATATGAAATATTTAGTGGATTTCTTCTCCCCTCCCTCTAAAACCTAATAAATCAAATGACTGCCAAATGTCATTAAAGTGATGGTCTTTGACTGGGTAAGAGAAAGTCCCTTTTCATATTCAAATTTGGGGTGGAAGAAATGAAAGAGTGGAAAGGTTACTTGGTTTAGCCGACAACCCCCAGTGCCCCGACGCTGGTGGGTGAAGACTCGAGGAAGGGCAAATGGAAGGAGGAAGGAGGAGTAGTGGGGCGCTGTGACAGAGAAGGTATTGTCTGACATGCCAGCCAAACCGTCCTCATGGCACTGGTCTGCTGTTGGCTCCGGCAGGGTGTCTGGCCTGCTGTTTTGATTAGTCAAAGATGTTTTTTTTCCCCCCACTTCGCTTTTCTTTTTATGGGGCGAGGTGTCACCTCACAGTGGATCACAGGCAGTGGCTAGTGGGACAACCAGCTGTCTCTGTCACCAACTGTCACCAGCATTGTCTCTCCTCCCTCACTGGCTGAACACATGATGGACATTTGAATGGCAGGCACCATTCTGTCCCCCCACCTCTCCCCTGGAACGTGGCCCACAGAGGAGTCATCGATATTCATCCCCTCGCCCACCTCCAGCCTCCCTTTCTGTGTTTTGAGTCATTCATATGTAAAAGCAGAGATAAAACATATGGTGCTAATTTGCAACAAATCAACAGTGACCCAAGCTGACTTTCTACACTGGATATTCATGGTGAGAGTTACTAGACGCCCAGCACCTGTCTGTGTTTGAAGCCTTGCCTTATTCATTACCAAAGTGTGTTGGCAAAGAGTGTCAACAAAGGCTCAGCAGGCCTATGATTTGCATTCTTCCTACAAGGTGACATAATGATGTAAATTATCAAAGAAAGCTGATTTTGTGTGTCAGATGCAGAGGTTGCTGTAATGCCATTGGCATTGGTCTCATGAGACTATTTGAAAAGGAAAATATAATAGATACACAAGGCACTGTTTGTTACCTTAACTCCAAAGGGAAATCAGCTTCAAAATCATCTGCATGCGAACTTATTGAATGGCAGCTGTCCTTATGTCGACACCTCATCAGAAATGACAACATTGATCTGAGAGAGATGCAATGAGCCAAACAAACTTTGATTTCACTTCACTTACATCATTATAACCACTCATAAGGTCACAGCACAGGGAATCAGATTGAGGAACAAAATGAAAAACATAGCTGGATTAAAAGGAAACAGCGTTGACAAAGTTAATATTCATTATACATCAAATTGATAATGTTAATTTTGAATAAGTCAGAGGTGTGAAATATTCATGTGGAGCTGTCCAAAGTTTTTTTAAATTTTTTTATTTCTTTTCTCTCCTCCTTCTTCTCTTCCCATTGACTTGACTTTCTTCTCCATTAATTATCATGCCCAGGAGGTTTTCCAGGGAGAGGAGCAGCCATCAGGCTGAATCATCTTGACAAGGCGGCATGGCCCAATTACACCAGAGCTCCGTCGGGCTTTGATGTGGCGGAAAAGCAGAGAGATAGGGGCAAATTGCACAGCCATATTATGGTAATGATCTGATTTAATCCTGCCACTAAACTTTATGTAGCTTGTTTAAAGAAGATGCTAACGCTAATTACAGAGGTGCACAGAGGTGCTGGGTGGGATCGGGTGGAGAGGGCTGAGACGAGGGGCTTGTGGCAGCAGTGCTGCCGCTGTGGCTGGTGGCAGTTTCAAGTCTACAAAGTGCAGCTCATAAATGTTGTAAATGAAAATGAGACAAAGTGGACTCATTTCCGTTTAATTATACATCCAGCACAGGTGAAAAGGTCAGGGGTATAGGAGAGCATGTGCACAAGCTCAAAAACCTGTTGGGCTACCGTTGTTAATTAACACGTCTGAGGATGGGAGGTAGAGCAGGTTCCAAAGAACAGCAAAGAGACTGAGACAGGGGGGAAAGGAGAAATGGGGAGGGGGTTAGAGAGGGGTTTTACAAGGAACGTACGATAATATCAGCCTGTAATTAACTTGTCACTTCAATTACAGCCCCTCAGATTGGAATTGTCTTGGGTTATGGTGCTGGGCCCTGGCTGTATGGTTAATTAGTCTGACGAGTAGCCACCGTGCTCCTCTCCGCTCTTCACGCCGTCACGCCTGCAGCAACTTGGTTTATTGTTCCTGATGATTGGCTCGTACGTTGTGGAGAGCGGATCAAACTCATGAGAAGGAGCGCAACTGATCAGCTGTCAGAGGTAGGCCGACTCCATTCAGTCCATTATTATATTTTAATGGCTGTTATGGCTTTAACCTCTTTGCTTGTTTTTCTTTATCAATTATGAACGTCTGTGTAAAATGTGTTATGACTCCGAATGTGCTTGAAATAATAAGTTGATTTTATCTTCAAACAGGAGGAGACGGGCGGAGTGGCAGCGCCACTGAGGGCCGGTTAAACCTAAAAGCTTTGCACTTTAAGAATGAATAGATTAGTCATTCGCAGCTTTGAGTTCAATAAGGGAAGAGCTTGCTAACCTTGACATGAACCCACCTGTGGACCATTTTCAACATTAGACCGTTATTAGTTTGTATGAGAAAAAAAGAAAAGAAATAGGGACAAAGAGAAATAAATAAATGGTAAAAACAACAGATGAATTCATACATTAGTTTTCTCTGTGTTTATCCTTGTTTGTCAGACCACAAGCCACGAGTGCCACTCGAGATATGAAAGCGAATATAAATATCACAATGACAAATTGCAGACAAGAGAGCAGTTGCAAAGCTTCCTTGTACGAACAGACTTATCTTTGATACTGTCTGTTGTATTCATAAGAAAAACAGTGTATATATCAATAGGCAGAAAAAAGTAAACATAATTATCTGTTTGCATTATGCTCAGAAGGAGATCAAAGATATTTAGCATTCTCAGATAGGTTTTTAAACTTTTTAAATACGAGTGAAGTGCTATAAATATACATAAAGCGAGATAGTTGCAGTATCTGGAATGGTTTGTCCTCTGTGTTACCTCTCTCCGTGAAGATGAGGACATCTCCTGGGATGCTGAGGGCCTCTTTGTACGGATTCATCATTTACACAGGCATTTTTGTGTGCTATCACAGCTCATGGTGTAACTCTTTGAAATCTCACTGTTATGCAGAGCTTGCACTTGTGAAGTGCTCGGGAAGATGTGTCGAGCATTGTGACACAGGTATAATCCGCAATGGGCCGGAGTGAATCAGTGAGTCTCCGAGGAAACTTTGACAGTTCTCGCTCCATCAGATTAATTGGTCTGTTCCATTTATTTCAAGAAACAAAGGTGTAAAAAGATGACGATTTGGCAGTTGCTAAAATATTCAAATATACTGTAAGCACTTTATATTGCAGCAACAGTTTTATCAGAGTAAATGTCACCTGTTAAAATGGAGGACATGCTTTCTTCTTTAATACACTCATTCCAGTACATTTTTAACTTGTCTCTGTCGATTCATGTCCATCTGTATCGCATTAGTGTATTTATCAGATGGACTCACAGCGCTCTCCTCTTGACAGATCAGTTTTAAGCTTAGAACCCAGAACTCTACTGCTGTGATGAAACAGCAATAACTATTGAAGCACCTCGCCCCCCACCATTATCACAGATTATTTTAATTGCTAATGTCAGCATACTAACAATGACGATGTTAACACAGTGTTTAGTAGGTAATGTTTACTATGTTCGCCATCTTAGTTTTACTCAGCCTGTTCATGGCGGGACTGTTGCATCTCGCCAACACGTTCTCATCCCAAGCTTGTCACATATCGACCTTCTCGTCATATCCAGGTAGGTACCCTTTTTGCATTAGTGCGTCACTAAGCCTTCCTTGACACACAACGTGCCCTTTGGCATCCGTGGCCGACGCGCAAAGGCTTGCGCCCCGCACATCCTGTCCTGACGCACAAGGTCTACGTTAATTTGGGTGAAAGCGTGTGTGTGTGACCCTCCACTCAACCCCGACCTCCACCCCTCTTGGCGCTTTTGAAAATACAGTATGTTGCGCTAAATCATCTGTTAAACCCTTGTGCGTCCTTGCCTGACACAAAAAGGGTACCTTGTGCGTGCTGATAGGACGTGAAGGGCCGTGACCAAACATATCTGACGAGATGGGCATGAGAACGCGTTGACCTCGCTGTTCTGTATAAAAATTAGAAAAGCAGAGCGACCAGGCTGGAGACCCAGCAGAAATGCGATCTAAACTGCAGGAGGAATTATGTTGCTCACTAGCCCCTAATTCACAGAATCACCAGTACAAAACGTGTCCCACTATCTGATCAGAATTTGGCCCAGGATTAGTGCAATACCACCAGGAGAAGGTCACGAAGTCTCTGCCTCACTCGCTCTGGAACTCCGGCTGAAAGCGCCAGCAGTCTTTTTGACCACAGCAGTGATGGTTGCCTCCCGCAGCTTCCTGGCAGACCCAGGAAACAGGAGGAGAGAGAATGCAGGTGATTAGCAGGCGATTGCAAGTGCTTACAATTGGACAAACTGAAATTTTCACATGATAATGGTGTTGGATTAAAGTTAATGGGAAATAATTTCATTGTATCCCTGATGAGGAAGTGAGTGGATCAGTGTCGATGCAATCATTTATACAGTTGTTGAAATATTTCCGTCTGGACCAAAATGGAAGACAAACGACCAATTGACTGACCGAAGGATATTTCCATCCTTGGAGACACATTGCTAGCTTGGCTAAAAGCAAAGAAATTAGAAAAACTAAAATCAGGGTGGAATTGCGCTTGGTAGCAAGACTCAAATGACCATTTAAGGGAAAACATCAATCATTAAATCCAATTCAAACAGCAGGCACATGTAGTGCACTCCACCATACTTCATCAGTTTGAACTTACAGCAAAGATGTAACGATTGATAGATTGTAGTCGCTGTGGAATTGTTGGTGATAAAAAATAGCAGTTACACCCTAGAACAAAAACATTGTTTTTCTGTGAGCATCTGCCATCACAATATGTCATCCACTTGAGGTTATTATCCCATCACTGAAGAAGTCTTGGCTATGGAGGGTAGGGGTGGTGGTTGCACAAAGTCCCGATGAGGCTTCCTCTTTGCCTTGTTCTCCTACATGAATCTGTCAGCCTGTGGCCTTCAGAACTCAAGCCCAGAAAGCCTTCTGGGGTTCCTTCTATCTGACATTGTCATTACTGGACAACATACAAATGTTGTACAAGATTGAAATGCGGTTTACAAGATTGACAAGAAAAAGAAGTCGTGCTCCTTTGTCTTATTTCGGAGGCAACGTGCTTGTGCACATATTTACTGGAAGTAAAATGATCCATGAAAAAATGGCTGACCTATCAATCAAATCTGGCAACAGCAAGTAAATAAATTAAGGCTTGTTGATTAGACTCTTTTTCAAAAAAAAAAAAAGGATTTATGATTCTTCAGCCTGCCATTACTCACTCTCTGTTTCTGGGTTCATGGTTTTTGTCTTTTTTTTTATGATTTTTATTTTCCAGATCTTGTTCTTGTTTGAATATTTGGTTGTTTTCAGTTGAAAGAAAGCATATGCCATCACTTTGAGAAAGTGATAATTGTCAGACTGGTCTGGTTCTGATATAGTGGCAGTCATCCGTATGAAAGCTCAATCACCAGCAATGACAGCAGCGGTGGAGAATGCGCACCTCATGAATAGGCTGGCATGCAAAGCCTGTGTAGCAAGAAGGCTACATTTAAATTAGCTCTGTTATCAAGCTCCTCCATGGTGTCTTGCCAATGGCTGGACTGCTAGCATGGCCGTTATCCAATAGCAGAAATTCTTTGATCAGTAATAACCAATAGTGTAGCAGTGTCACGGGGCTAACTGAGGCTTGTGCTATTCTTTTGCATTTTGCAACTTGTTTACAAGTTATTACGGAGCCTCCTCCCTCTTTGTAGCTGTCAGTCTGTGTAATTGTCATTGACAGCGCAGTTTGGCCCCGACACTTGGGACATGCCTACAAAACACGCTGAAGACAAGGCTTTGGAAAATTCTTAATCTGCAAGGGAATTGGGTTAAAAGGCAAAATTAGTCTGACAATTACTTCGTGATGGTGCTGTTGAGTCCATGCAGAAAACAAACGGTATTGAACTGATTAAAGTGTTACCCTTTTTTTTCTACTCCCTGGGAGGATCAAACATAGAAGTGCAGCCAGCTTCTTTTACTGCTGCCATAAAAGTGTCCCTTCCCTCGCAGACATGATGTGAGAGCTGGAGAAGTTCAGTCCCTCGTATTGTTTGAAGATTACAGTATCTTTATGTGCATGTTACAAATGTGCATGTGCAGGAACAGCGCCGCATTCTTGAATTTCAAATAGCCAGTGGCTTTTGAACTGAACCTCCTGTAAATCTTGGCTCAACATATTCCATGTTGGTAATGTTTAGATTAGGACTTTTATGCATCGTTTTCAAAGCAGAACGTTGTAATACATGAGGATAGTATATAAACACAGTCCAAGAACAGTTAAAGAGCAAAAGGGTTCTAGCCTTGCCCAGAGTCCAGTTTATTCTCAGTTCTTTCTCATGCGACGGGGTAGTATGTTCATATTGGAAAGTTATCCTAAAGAGAGTAAATTACCTTCATAAAGTTGTCACAGTTCACAAACTGTGCAGAGCTGCTTTATGAGATGACGCCACAAATACCAAATCTGTCCGTTATTGCAAGTGACATTGTCATTATGCACTGACACAGCATCCTTGCTCTAGTGGGGCATAAAAATGTCCTACTAAACCGGCAACATAAACACGCTGATAAATTACATTTATATGCCGTCAAGCTGCGACATTTGCTGACACCAAAAATGTTTCTCCAGATCTGCCGAGGCGATGGTTCTCATTATCCAGCCGAGGAGTGTGTGGCGCTGGCTTGTTAATGAAAAATACACAGACAGTGACCTTTGTAAAGTTTCCGTGCAAATGACAGAGTTAACAAACTCCAGTCATGGCACAGTGAGAGCTGGAAACAGAGGGACCGGGCCTTTCTGCTCAAGATACACTGAAGGAACTCAACATTTTATCTGTCTGAATTGCCAGGTTGTCGTGTCGGGTGGACGCTGATGGGGTCAGAAAGGTCACAGTGGTCGCTAACTCTTGTCTCTGCTCCAGAAATCACAGCTGCGGAGGGAGAAAACAGCAGAAACTGAGATTTGCCCAGGCAGCGGGGGATTTGGAACAAGTCTAAAGACTACAGTTTAACTCCACAAAGACTGTGGAGGGAATTTCTATAATGGCTAATGTCTTAATTAGTCCATAAGAAATAATAGAGCCCAGGACTGAAACGCAGCCCGCCAAATCATGACAAAATGGCAGTAACGGTTCACTTGGATTCCTAAACATGCAACTCATTAAGCATCGGGGTAACAGTCTAATTTCCTATTTTGCAGAAAGGTTTATAGGGCAAAATCAAATGCAACATTTTATTAAACATAGGTGTGTCGAGCAGACAGCACATAAAAATGATATTTTGTTTCCTTTTATGTATCCAGATAGTATTCTTGTGGTATTATTGTATGACTGTAAAGGCGCATTGAGAAACAATTAGGGGATTTACAGTACTGCATCAAATTAAACCGCCTGTGACCTCTGGGTTCACTCAGTCATTTTCATAAATCCTTGCTTGGACTGATTTATTGCAAGACATTACGACGGGGTTACCAGACGAACTGTGAATTTGCTGAGTTGATGATGGCACCACGTTTTTTTTTTTATACCGCAGCCTATTTGGCTCCTTTGGAGCTTAGCCGATCACTGCTGAGGAAAGGGTCAACACAATAACAGTTGTGATATGAGCTGCAATCAGCCCTGGGATCATTAATGCTGCTGGGGTAATCATCCTTTATAGAGGTACTGGTTTCTTAAAGATATACACAGCAACACTAACTGTAAGTACAAAATGATTATTGTGAATGGGTGGAGCTCACCACATCAGTATAATTTGGAAAGTGTCAGATGTGTCTTCAATCCAATGCCCTGTCCTAAATTGTCTTTAAAATGGTCTTTGAGCTGTCTGCTTTTATTAATTCAATCCTTCTGGAGCAGCAAGAAGTTTCAAACAGACCCTAAACATTGTTTTCTGATCCTGGCTGACCAGGCCTGTGCGCCGCGTTTTTGGGAAATGTTTCAGCACTTTGTTGAGTTGTTCGTTGCTCCATGGCAGGTGCCCTCTCTCACGCTCTCGCCGAGACCATATGGGCCCGTCCAGCCTGAGCCTGCACCAGGTTCACCGTCTGCCAAAGCCCTGTCACACCTGAGCACAGAAGATCAAAGAGCCCTGCAGCGCCTACAACCACACAGCTGCTGCACTTGCCAACTTCCTTCTCTGCTCCACTTCTTTCGCTCTCAGCACATGTGTTTCTAAGGTTGACCACTAATCCTCCATTTATGTGCATTATCGGGTCCCCGGCACTCACTGGAGTGACAGCTCTGGAAAGTCTCAGCTGTGTTGTGTTGTTGTGTCTTTTGCATTGTTATCCCCTCTGGTTTGTTCAACTTTTGGTCTCTTTGTCTGATCGTTTGCTTTTGTTTGTTTGTTTCGCATTAACTGTGAAAAGAAGAAAGGAGAAAAGAAGCATGAGGAGAAGGCTTGTGCGTTCTCACTTGGCCAAACCATAACCAGTAAGGCATAATTGTCGTTGGGGTTTCCACTTATAAAACAATGGCTTTGGCCAGCTATGGAGGCAACTTTTGATATAAGCCAGCTAAAAAAATAATAGCGTTTTCTGTTCACTGTTGATTTAAAGCTCCACACTTGGACTGTCATTACAGAATTCCACAGGGACTGCTAACAATGCAAAACTGACTCCAACCAAAGAAAGAGAGACCTCTGGGGCAAATGAATATTCTAGATACAGCCATGTATCTGAGCAATAAACAAACAAACAAACAGATTAAAAATATAGCTGACAGATTAAACGGGAGAGAGAAAGCTATTGATTTTCCCTCGGCTTGCAGAGTTTTTTAAATTGTGTCGACCACTTAACGGAACAGACATTGGCCTGAGGAGGGACAACTTGAGATTGAGTTCATGTCTTCTGCAGCTCCGTCTTCATCTAGAACGCAGTGTTTAAGCGATCTTATTGACTTCTGCAGATGCACTCAATTTAAGTTAACTTTTTTGTAGCCAGGATCGATTTTGGGGGGGGGGGGGGGGGGAACACCAGGGGTCCTTTTAATGCTGTAAGCCACATTAATTTCCACTGGGAAATCCATAATTGTCCTTTTACATCAAGTGAAATGGAGATTTATTTGTACTTCACTCCTCCTTAATGAAACAAACCCCAAAGAATATTAAGTCTGTATGCTGCCTGTAGTTAAATTAAGAATACTGTGCATATGTTTATATGTTAGTGATGTGACTATACTGTGTACTATAGAATACATCCTGCTGCAGCTTTTCTGAAGCATCAGCATGTTCCAGTAAAGGGAATATGCTAAGTTAACATTCAAAGCATTTCTATCACTATCCAAACTTAAAGGTCCAGTGTGTAGACTTTAGTGCCATCTAGTGGTGTGGTTGCAGATTGCAACCAACTGAACACACCTTGTCTCACCCTCTCCTACGGTTGCCACTAAAAACCTGAAAGGTCTTCTCTAGAGCCAGTGTTTGGTTTGTCCGCTCTGGGCTACTGTAGAAACATGGCGGTGCAACATGAAGGACTCCCTGGAAGAGGACCTGCTCCCTTTGTAGATATAAAACGCTCATTCTAAGGTGACCAAAACCCAGCAAACAGTTTTACAGGCTAAGAAGTAGGCTACTACTCGTGACTAGTATTCTGAACTTTAACTGGACCGCCTAGTCTAAGACCTGAACATACTGTATATGTGACTGGTTGGTGTATGAAACATGGCACTTTAAAACCTCCTCCAAACAAGCAAGAATATTATCTACAATCTATGCACCGACTAGCGACAGATGCTGATTTGCTTTATGATCAACAGCTTTCTTTGTATTTTATAGGAAGAAATGCCCAGATGTTTGGAAGAAATCGAGTTTATGATAAAAGCCAAACATATAAATTGCTATTCTAGAGAATGGCAGCAGTGTTTATGGAATTGCATGGCAGAGAAACACTGTAATTATACTGATAATTTACTAATCATACCATGCAAAACGTGGACACCATGACAGCTCACTCTGTCTGTGCCCAGTACTTTGGGTCAGATGCAGCTGTATGCTTTCAATAAACTATGATTCGGTGTAAAAAACATTGCTTGCTCGCATAGCTGATATTCATAGTACCATTTCCGAGACGCAAGCAAGGCCACGCTTTTGTTTTGTGATGCAGATGTTTATCAAAAATGAGTCACTGCTCCGTGGCACTAAAAAGCAGCGCTGTGATTTACCGGCATTACTGTCTGACTGCCAGATGCAGCGGTCTCAATTTAATGTTTTCATGACAACTGTTCAATCTCCTCGAAGCCACAGCGTTAGCATATCCCCAGGGTCAGTTACAGACCTCCACAGTTCTCCGTGAAAGAGTCACATTCAAGATGTTGCAGTTTCGTCCTGAAATGAGATATGATGAAGATCTGCTTGCATGTATCTCTGACACTGGGATGGATGGATGTCGTCAGAAAGGACTGATTACAATGAAAAAACATCAATGAATTATGGCATGATAGCAGGCAACTTTGTTCTGGGTTTTGGGGATTTTTACATATGGAATGACAGAATGACACTGTGTGAAATAAGTCTCATACTTAGTGTTGACTTTCAAAGAAATAAGTATTATTCCCTTTTTGTGACCTTGCTTTCAAAAGTAATAGATTCCAGGTTGATTCCACTGATTTACAACTTATCACTTCAAGACTTCAAAGGGTATTTCTTCAACACTCGTGAAAAATAACTGAAATGGTCACTTCTCCCGGCCACTATTGGCAAACTATATAGCAGCCGCACTGATTTGAATAATGTACTATAAACCCTGCTGGGCACAGGGATTCCAGGGAACATATCAATTCAAATACCAAAAATCTGGCTGACAAAGAGGATTCATAAAACAGTTTCGACACATAAATTCGAGCAAGTTTGACGCTGCCTGAAAAGAGGGGGGAAAATTCATGAAACATGCTTGACCCAAACTTGAAGAAATGTACAAGGATAATGAAATGTCTCTCATTCAGCAAATTTTAAATCACATTACCTATTGTATTTTTTGATAGCATCAGGCATATTTGGAGCTGTTTTTTTAAAACGGGGATTATTATATTTTATATAAATAATGTTCACATACATTGCAAAATTCGAACCACAAACAGTTCTTCGAAGGACACTTTCATAAATGTTAAGAGTAAACAGTTACTTAACAGTTACTTAGTAGTAAGAATACTACTGATAATGATAATAAACAAGGATTGTGCTGCTGAAATATTAATAGATAGGAAGGACATGACGCGGTGGGATGTGATGTACCAAAATCAGAGGGTTTCGGGGTCATGTGGAGAGTAGTGACAACATGCCACTCACCAAATCATCTTGAGTCTCTCTAATGTAAATATTAACCATCCCCTTTATGCCGACCACAGCGGATTTGAGAGTGGCTGGGCTACATGGTTGTGCAATGCTTCCTTCATAATTCAATAAGGATCAGTTTCACTACAGAGAGCGCTGGAGTCAGGGAAGTGAAATCTTTAGAGCAACACATGAAGTGCTGAAGCTCACCGAAAGGTTTCGATTTTGGTTGTCATGTGCTCCATGTTAGACTGGGGTTGAGAGCATTTGGTCCGTCGCCTAATGTTTTCGTGTTGGCACTCGCCTTCTCACCCGAATGGGTGCCAGATGTTTTTTTTTCCTGAGATGAGGACCTGAAGCACGGTGACTCGGAGGGCCCTCATGCTGCTACAAAAACCACCAGAATATACACAAAAAACTGGCACCATTTAATGAGTCACACAATTTCTTCAAAGAGAAATTACATCCATTTAAACCTGTCTAACACATCACCCAAAGAGACGCAGAAAAAGCGCCTACCTTCAATTTATAGCCAAATGCAAACCGCAAAGACAAAAGTGGGACATGTGCAAGTTATTATGGATACACTCAATTCTCAGTGATGAGAGCAGCATGTATAGGATGGGGAGGGAGAGGGAGGAGTGGCATAATCTCTGCCCAGCATATTTGTATGATACTAGACTTTGAAAGGGAAAAATCAAAGGAAAGCTTTTGAGAACAAAATGTGAACTTTCCTGCCATCTCTTCATAGCCAGGTATAGTATAATCATCATGTTTCAGGCCATCAAATGCTCTGCACTCTATTACTATATCACAGGTGATCACAGGACCGTCAGGAGACGTGCTCAGTGAATAAAAGCAGCCTGTAGGAAAAGTCTGAGCTGCTGACAGAGTACAAAGAGGGCAGATTGTTTTGGCATGTGAAGCCTATAGCTCACATATATGTGAGTATGGGGCTATAAGCCCTAATACATCACTTGGGAGTTATGGAAAAAGTTGGTGCGTGGCCTATGGTGAGAGGCAGAGCACCACCATGTCCGAACAGCTGTCCACAGCTGTGTCGGGGGCTGAAACATTGGCGACAGCACCCACACTGATATTGGATTTATCTGATGTGCTTGTGAGAGCCAGAACTTATACAGTAACAGACTTATACAGCTATGGTACTGTCAACAGCCACCTTGCTTGGGTGTGTGTGCAGTGGGGGGCGTTGTAACCAGTGACATTTGCAAGAGGCAGACAGCACACTATGTGAATTTCTATAATTACCAACAGCAGAGCTAACATGTAAGAACACCAGCTAGTACAAAGGAACCCAATAAAATGATTTATTAAAGACTAAAATGTCCCAAAAACAAAACGACCAAAAGGTGACTCAGTTGGATGAGTGCCAGTTCTAGCAACAATATAATATTGTTGCCCACCCTGACACAGTACAGTAACCTTAAACAACACTTTTATGCTGGAAACTGACCATGTGGCTCCTCTTTGACAAAGGAAATAGTCTAATAAATGTGCTGCTATGCTTTTGATATGACTTCTGACTTCCTGATTCTCGACACGCTCTCATGTCGAGCAGCTGGGCAACTGAGTTCACATTAAGGCTGTAGCTGGCCCTTAATGTCTTCCATCCCACCAGCCAGTAATGCAGCCTGTATTGTCCTGGAGAAGAAGAGAGAGAACTGGAGGAAGTGACACCTGGTTCTCCGGAGCCCCTTTGAGGCCCCTGAATAGGAATAGCACCTGCAGTGACACTCTGAGTGAGCGCTCAGCTGCAGCATGAAATACCTTACCAGAACAACCAGCTGAGCAGATGATCTGAGGCAAGAAACACATAGCAATGACTTTTAAATGTGTAGGTGAGAGGTGGGCCAAATGTGTGCACATCTGTGCTTTGTGGTTGAGTGGAAGAACGTGTTTTAATTGTGTGTCAGGAATATCAGGGTGAAATCAGGTAACCCGCCACTAATAAATCTTTGTGTCCCCAGCATGTGTTTTACAGATAGTCCATCTTTCTCTGGCTGTTGCTGTAAAGCTCAGCCGCAAGAAATAAAGTCTGGCCAACACGTGAAACGCACACATGATATGCAAGTTGAAATATTGATGGTGGTACCATCACACATTAAGACACACATGCAAGTACACGTTGGACTTGGCACATCAACTTCACAGACTGTGTTCCTCTCCCACTGCGTTTAAAGTGGAACCACACAGGGTTGTGGCCCCCATCTACACATCTGGAGGTGCTGCCACAGAAGGCCGCAGCCCCCTCCTCCTTCACAGTCCCCATCATCTTCAGCCCCATTATAAATCCCATCTCACTGTGTCCGTAATTATTCCACACATACTTATACAACAAAGCAGTAGCCAAGCCAAATGACAAACAGACCAGTGCTATAAATTAAGACTTATTTCTAACTTTAATGGTTTGCACTCTCATAATGTTTGCCACTAATTCTGTCCTGCAAGAAAGTGGCAACAGTGCACTTTTCTTTCCCGTGCATCACTCTTATTAACGCAATGTATCTAAGCAACAAAGCAAACATGGCGTGTGTTGAGATTGCAAAAAAAAACCAACCCATTAGTTTCCCCTTTGTTAATCATTTTCTGCACGGGGATAAAATGATCCAACGGCTTTAAAGACACAGTTACCCATGCTATGTTTAGTGTCATGAATCTTCATACATAAATAACCAAAATCCGTCATCTCACTTGAGACTAACACTTAGGAAACCAGCCAAAAGAAAAGCATTTCTTTGGGTAAGAGGTACTGTAAATCCATATCAAATGTCAAGCACTTTCTCAATTATGTTCAATTACAGAGCGCCACATAAATCCTCCAAATCTCTCTATTATACCAGTTCTGCTCATGTCATGACGCATGCACACTGCTGTAAGAGAAGAGAATTTCCCATGTCAAGCAAGGCGTTTTTCTGACCCTCATAGCCTCTCCTTTCAAAAAAAAAAAAAAAAAATCAGACCACTTGACAATCTGCACCAGTTTACCTCTTTGTTAAAAGGCCCTGACATCTGAGTGAGCAGAATGAATGGGACAAGGAGAGCAGAGGAGCCCGAGGCATTTCATTTAGCTGGACCCAGCACTCATTTAATCAAGCAGGCATGTGGCATGGTGTGGCAACTGCCTGGGTGCATAAGTATACTATGTCTTGTGGTTTACGCTGGTTTAAGACAGGACGGATGTGGCACTAGTGGCAGCCTGGCCCAACTTGTTTCTGGTATGTTTGTTTTGACAGTCAGCTAAGACCCCATGGCCAGGCCCTCCTCACCAAGGCTGATCCCAAAACATAATACGTTTGGTTTTTAGAGACAGAAATAGAAGAAAAAAATATCCTTCAAATATGGAAAGCTGTTGCCCAGAGAAACATATATA
>JBBPCS010000130.1:5120791-5143602 GCA_037974645.1 Hollardia meadi
TATTTTTCCCTTTTTTTTTTTTTTTTTTTTACAAAAGATAAACAAGCAAAGGGCTTGGGATGCGATCCAGAGCCGCCTTTGACACGGTGTTGAAATGGGGAGTTGGCTCTGTGACATATATGATCTACATGTGTGAAAAAGCTGTGGTGTTTTTTTTTTTTCTTGTGTTTTTTAAAGACATTGTCAGTTGCTTGTCCTCAGCCTACAGCAAGGCAGTCCACATTCTTTATTAATCTGCCCCAACCATAGACCACAAAACAACATAATTTGCAGAATTGTTCAATGGCTTCAAACTTCAGCTCGAGGCTGCTTTTGTGTCAGAGATGCATGGAAAGAATTACTTCTAGGTGTGTGGTACTTGTGTGATGTATGGTATACAGATTTGCAGAGGTCAGGATCTTCGTATGACACTGTGACATAACCAAAACATTAGTAATTACACAGAGTGTTGTGAATCCGCCTCAGAGAGATGTTCAATTGACAGCCATTATAAATTATCCTACAATCCTTAGAAACTCCCTGAGAGACTAATGTTTCCAAAACAGCTAATAATTATTTATCGTATTTCAACAGTGGAGTCAGATATTGATGAGGGGAATAATGAGAAGGATGACAGGGGGACGGATGATGAAGATAGAGGCAATCCTGCGTGCCTTAAAATGATCTTTCCTGACATTTAACAAGTAGAAACAAGAAGTCCAATCCATACACACAACACAGCACAAATAGAGAACACAATTTTTTTTACATTTTTTTTTTACCAAATGGAAACAAGGCCCATTTGGTATCAAAGCATCTAATGGTTCTGAAAAACCAGAAGCTGCTGTCAGTTTCTGGCCAAGCCAAACAGACATGCGAAGACATGTGGCACTGAAAGATTTTCAATACTGCTCAGAGAAATATAGCTATATTACATCTAATCCGAGTCTTCTGCCTTCACAAAACTACTGGCAAGGAACATCTCGGTCGGGACAGTTAACCAAGTGGAAAAATGGCTATTAAAAAGGATAGTTTTCAGGATATGCCTTTTGTACTTAAGTCCACTGAACTCTGTCTCGAAGTGCAGCTCCGTCCCTTCAGGAAAAGGGAAAGGGGAAAAAAAATGAAGAGGAACAATGAATGCAAATAAGAAGCAAACCGAAAAAGACAGAATTCATGCTGCACTCTTTCCACCAAATTCTCAGTGTGACTTTTTGAGGGTGGGTTTGATGGCGAGAGGAGTGCAATGTGCCTATGTTCCACTTTAAACCAACCTGACACTCAGTTGAATGTACAGTAATCAGACATGAAGGCGGCCTCCAGGAGAACGTAAGAAGCTCTGTATGTGGGCAGTTGGGTGTGGTTTAAACTCTTCAGCCAGTGTTAAATGTACCTGTCACCATCAGCACGCTCCATAAAGTCAGCTAATTGGGAAAACGCGGAGAAATGTGCATGGATAAATAAACACATTTCACTGTTCATGTCAGTGGTCAGACTGCTGGGTTCGAGTACTGCTGGCCTGTCAGATGGATTCTTGATCACTTGCCAAACTTGAATCAGTTTCACATTCATCAGTGTGCACTTTTAACATTTATTAGGAACAAATGGGCAGATTCATTCAATAAATGTGTGGATGTACCAGTTAAAGAAAGCATACGATAGAATAGATCTTTATGATCCGAGAGGGGATGTTGATTTGCACGTCAAAAGACCCCCCGAGTGTTCTTTTCTAGTACTAAGAATATATGTCTTGACTAAAAATCACTGAAGTATGTGTGCCGCATGTGCGTCTTTTTGCGCAACTGGTCACACAACAAGACCTAAACCTGGTAACACTGACTCAAGGGGAAAACATGCACATTAAAGACCAGAAAAGCCCCAATAAAAAAAGCCTGTAATGTAAAACAGTCCTCATCAAAGAGATCCCTCCCAATATTTGTTGAACTCTTACATATCATATTAATGCCATTTCAGCCACGGTTCACTCAGGCTGTGTTTGATCTGCGGGGCTGCTATAACTCTGGGGTAATAGGAGCGCTAATGAGAAGAGTTGGCACTTTATAAACACTGTCAAGCGCAGGTGGAGTGAGAGGTCACACTGGGCCATTGTGTCCACTTCAGCCGGTCTTATGTTCACAAGAACTTCTCTTCTTAGATCATGGAGTGTTTTTGACAAATCATATTTCAGACAGATACCTTTGTTAAGATTTAAGTCTGATCCTAGGTGATTGTATCACACGGAACATGTGCGATTAATCTGCAGCATGGTGCTAGGCGACAAGGCACAGGCTCCTCCAGAAAACGGGTCATCTCTGCCTCTACAAAGGATAATCAGTCCTGGTGGCTCAAAGCAAGGACACACACAGAGGATGTATGCTTCCGTATAGAGTTTTATAAAGTCTTTCAGCCTGACATTATGCGTGGGATTTAAAAAGGGGCTCTTTGTGTGTCGGAACCTCACTTCTAATGGGTTTCATATAAAAGTGCTTGGTGATCATGGTATTCAAATCACAGCAATAGCAAAGCGCTTCCTCATTTGGGTGTCTGGAAGCAATCCCAGGCAAGGAGGTGTACCACATCTTAGACTAAGGCTGCACGCTCTTTCTGTTCGCTAACCAAAGGCCTCTTTCCTGTGGGGCTATACAATCATTTATTGAGGCTTAATCAACATGTATTGGATGGTGTGTATACTTTTTGAACCATTTTAAAGGGCCCTGTGTGCACTTTAAACCTTGGCCATGGGGTTTTTAGCCATATTCCAGCGAAACACTAGAGGCAACAAATAGCTTCTGTCCTATACAGAGCTTTCATTGTGGGTTTTTGGAAATTAAAGATAGGTGGATATATGTGATACAAAGCAGGTGGTGCTCAGGTCTGGCACTTTGGTCGCTGTAGCATTGCAAACTGAACTTTCAGATGATTTGCACCGATCCAGTCTAGGCCTTTTTATTAGCAATCACGGAACAGCCAGAGGTGTAATCATGAGGGAAGTAAAAGAAAGGCAAGCTGTTTTAACTAAAGCAGCATTTTAAACATGGACCAAAACCTGCTATCATTTTGCATTATACTGGCAGATTATACTTGCTGATTCTGCCATGAACAACATACACATACCACTTTCCAAATATTCACAAAACATAAAAGATTAAATGCAAAAGAAATAACAAAGACTGAATCCAATATGGGACTTGGACATCAAACTGGCTGTTGATAGGTAGTATATAACACACAAAAGCATAACAGAAAAAAACAGTGAGCTAATAGTTAATATATCCATAGTGATCCAAGTGACCCATATCATAAAAACAACAAAGATCGCTGTGAATCTGCTACAAAACAGACCTAAGTGAAAGTTGTGGCATGCAGATTTTTTTTTCACACCTTTTTTTGAAAACTACGGGATTCTGAGTATCTCATGTCAGCAGGTAATTTGTTCCATGCTGGCTCGCACGTTGGATGTGTGGTGTTTAGATCCAAAAGACCCATACAGTACACCTGAAAAAAGCCTGCTGTCTGGCCGTTTAGCATTTAAACATGTGACCTGCTGCCAAATACTTAACAATGTTAAACCATTTTAATGATTTAAAATGTCCTGTACTTAAATTGGCTCTTTATTGCAGTAAATGTAACATATTGTCTGATTTTGTACATGAGGTCACAGATGAAAGACAAACTATAAAAGGACTCATTGAGGCAACTCTCCTCTAACACTCAGAATGCCTTTTCTCAACTTTGCACTTTTTGTAGATTTTACATGTTTTAACATAATACATATACCAGGACCCAAGTACATGCAGTACATTAAATATGGCTCCACTGAGAAATGAATAGCAAAACCTGGGAGACGTTTAAAATATACCCACTTAGCTACACAGGACTTTTAATCTTCTCCATCACTATTGTACTGCCACTTTTTATGCCCTGCAACTAATAGGCCACCGGGTGTGAGTCACACAGGTACCCTGGTGCTACAAAGAGACTGTACATGGGTGATGTGGGGGTGCTTCAAAGGGACAGGTTGAAGGCGGTGGAGTATATGGAATGGAAAAAAAGAAAAGAAAACCCTCTTCCGAACAAGGACATAATCGTTTGGAGGACTTCAGCACACAACCTAAATAATACATTTCAGGTTTTGATATAACTATTACTGCCTGCGAAGAGCTCTTTGATGTTAATTGAAACCATTGGGCAGCAATCTGCTTTATAGAACTGACAAATAACAGTTTCCTACGGCTAAGCATTGAAGGTTAGCAAGCAGAGAAGGCACATACTTGCTCCATATGCTCATTCGATATAAATAAAAATCAAAAAAAGACCTTGTCTTCACAGAGACAAGCGGAGGCAGCGCAATATGCTGAGGATAGTCCCTGGCCAAAGTTGTGGTGAGTGAAAAGTGCTGTTTACAATTCTATCAGTACCTTCACCACAGGTCCTGTGTGGTGCTGGACAGAGCTTGACTGTATTGTTTTCAGTTTTTCCAGTAGTTTGATCCACTCTATCATATAAAATCTTAATTTGATAACGTAATAATAAAATCTAGGTGGGCCAACAGAAACTCCTGCATTGCACAGGTATCACTATTCACAGAGGCCTTTCTCTTGTATGTCAGATTTTTCAGGTCATACAATAGTTTGAATCATGGGGAAGAGATGATTGCTGGGATCTGGTTTTAATACAAACACAACACAATGGTTTCTGTCTTGCTTTACTGCGCTTTAGTACATTCTGGCACTGTGCTCTTCTCATCTTTTCTTCTTCTCCAGCTCTTTTAAACGCTCATTATAACACAAAAAGAAGTCTTGTCAAAGGGTCATCCGGATCTGATGCTATGCACAATAACAGAAAACATATCCCCGGCATGAGCGCAAACACATTGGCCAGAAGAGAGGGCTACATGATGATAGAAGAAGTTCAAAGTGATTTTTACCCCCTCCATCCCATATGATACCACATCAGAGTACGTACAGGGATGACCTTGCCTTGTGCTGAACCCCGTAGGTCAGACATGAGAGAAGAGGTGCCTGCTTTACAGTCTGATTCACTGTAGGACAAATGACAGGCATTGTTGAGGAAGGTAATTGGCTTGTCTCCATGTAAAGATCCTGTACATTATGATTGTTCACAGATCTGAGTCTGACCACGGAGATCCAGGCAACTTTCTCCTCTTGATCCCCATCACAATGACTGAAAATGAGAGCATGTGAATGATAGCTTGACGCATAGTTTGAATGGAGTGGTGAAGATTCATAAAAGATTTTGACATCAGCAGCACAAAAATAAAGCATTTATAACTTTTCTAAAAAAATTATAAAATTATATTCCTTTAGTTCAGAATAATTTCCCAAAATAAAAACAGATTTCCCAAAATTTCGAGCTATAGCAATATGCTTTTTGTCTTCTTTCTACAGGTTACAGATGAGAAGATTGATGCCACTCACATGTTAGTACAGTAAATGTGAAGCTACTGCTAGCAGCACGTTAGCTAGCTAAGGCCAAAGGCTGGAATCAGATTAGCCAAAGGTATCAAATTCTTCCTACCAACACCTCTAATGCTCACTAATTAACATGTTGTATCTTATTTGTTTCAGGCATAGTCTAGCAAATAACCCCCTTGTTGTTTTAGATTTAGAGGTGTTTGTAGGTGCATTTTGTTACTTTGAGACAGTGCTGTTTCCAGTCTTTATGCTAAACTAAGCTAACTGGCTGCTTGCTGTAGCCTTATGGTGCATTCCATTTTACCTGGGAAGTTGGAATTTCCGACTGTCTTATCTGTGTATTAAATCAGACATACCCACAGGACTGTCCAACATTTACCTGTCGCTAATAAACATGTTGCTAACATGTTTGAATGCACAACATACGGCGTAATGCATTGTTATCAAATGGTATTGCTAACAATTGTTAACATGGCAGGAGCAACCAGTCTTGGTTTTCCAACTTGTTGCACTGGAACGCGGTCGACTTGGGTGTAATGTCAGTCGCAGCTCCGACTCCCAACTTCCAAGGTAAATGGAACGCAGCATTATAAAGTGTTTACTGGACAATTAAGAGAATGGTGTAGATCTTACATTACACTTTTAACTTTATTGAAATACATTTTTAAAGCAATTCACCTGATCAAAGCAATTCCCTCTTCCCCAGCTCTGAAATAACTAAACACAATTTAACTGGTTTACGTTCTTTGTCAATAATTTAATAGGGCCCACTGTGCGCATGGTTCTTCAACCATGGGGGTTGTGAGGACTTTGCACAATTGTACCAATGGACCACCAGTGGAATTAAAAACCAAGCTTTTGCCAGGATTGGCGGAATTGTTGGACAAGATAAGTGGCCTGTCTGCCAATAAAGGTGCAATACATTATGTTAACTCAAAGAGCCTCAGATCTGACAGACTCAGCCAAATGTTAACCATAAAGATGATTGACAGTGTGAATATGTGAATGATAGTTTGACACATAAAAGGAACATGGTGTAATGATGAAGGTAGATTTTGACATCATAAGATTATTATCTAAAATTATTTACATCATAAGATTTTTTTCCACAATAGTAGCTCTAAAAAGGGACTATAGGCTGACATATGTTAACATGAATAAGTTATATATGTGCATGTACATGGATCTAGTTTTCAAAGAATGATTCCAAGGATGTTTTTCAAACATATTCTCCCCTTGGAAGACCAGGGCAGAAGAGAGGAAATGTAGGTTATAAATAGGAATCAAAAGAAGCCCTCCGTTTATTGTAAGGGATGCCAGAGACACCGACATATTTGAAAATGGTTGAGCTTTTGAGCATTTTACAAGACAGGTGAAAGAAACATGTGTGTTAAATCATTGTACCCGGCTCACTTGGGTCAGCTCTACCATAAAAGAAAAGAGATTACAAAGGAAACTAATGAAGACAGTGATCAAAGTCTGTAATGGTAATATGTAACAGGTGTTTCAGACCCCCGAAATCTGCCCGTGCACCGCCCTGCCACGACCACCGCCTGCTCCATCCATGAAACTTTCTCACATGTATTTCACATGTGCTTTTATAGGAACAATGACCTGAGCACATTTCAGCACCATTCAAAACATGTTATGAGCAATCTGGATGAACTCTTGGAGGGCACTCCAACTGCGGGTGATACATAAAGGCAACCCCATAGACGCTGTGTGTTCACGGTGCCCTTTCATGATCGGTAGTGAGTTGAAAAGGGCTGACGTGGTTGAAGCCCACACCGGTAGAAAAACACCTGGATTTGAGATGCATGCAAAAGTTGAAAGAAGGTTGAACTGGAGCACGTTCAAAGCATGATTGCTATTTTTACTCATGGTCTAAGATGAAAGTGACACTGCTTTTGATCAACAAAAAGGGGGAAGCAGATGGAATATCCATGTTGAGGTCCAGGATATTTTGAAGAAAATATTTAAAATTAGGTTAAATAAAAAATAACAAAAAAAAAAAAACATTCAAAATATTGCTACAATGCAGTTCTACTACAGCCATTACTACTACAGTTAATAATAATAATAATAGTTGCTTCTCCTATTCATGTCTGTTTCGTATTTTTTTTTGTAGTTAATGTCACAGCCATTTTAAAGGCTGGAAAACTTAAATTACACCGATTTGAAACCATGTTGACCGGCAAGTCTGCAATTTATAGCTCTGTAACTGCGCTGCAGCTGCGCAGTGCAACATCTAGCGCGTGCTGAAGCTTCTTCCGCCACGGGCGCACTTCAAATGTGGGATCTGTAGTTCTCATCGATACGCTTTTAGCGTCTCCTTCGAGAAGCTCTCTTCAAAAAGCCATTTTAGACGGAAAATATTGACGATTGTGCTCTGACTGAAATAATATGAAAGGCTGCACTTCATGTGCTACCTCTCGTGTGAAAATCGATCAAGATACCATCTGTTCGTGTACTACAACAACCACCGTCGCCCCTAATTAGAGCGAGGCAGTGTAAACACAACTCCAGGAACATGAAAAGATCGGGTGACAGTGAGGGGGAGAAGAGAAGAAAGGTATTGATAGCGTTTTTCTCCGTTAGGTCTGGCATATTTCTACGCCCTGTCGCTCGCTGAATATCTAACGCTCCTTATGTGATAATGCTGGCTGCATTTTGAAGGCTAGAAAGCCGCGAATGTCAGCGCATACCTCACCTTGCCTCTTTCCTTTATTGTGTTTTCCATTTTTCCCCCCCAGTCTACCACAATGAAGAATTACAGTGAGATTTAAACGCTACTTTATCACTGCTGATAAATAGCTGCAGTATAGCGTCTTGGCAACATCCCACATCAAGTGGAAACACGACATGAGTGACAGTCTGTGGGATATTTTTAAGAAAATAGTAAAAGATCACGACTATTCTATAGGCAGTTATTAACATTTTATTCAAAACAAACAAACAAGAGGCAACTATCAAGCTTAATTTGTGATGTCAATCTGGTGTGCTGAATGAACAATGACTCAGTTGTTACCTATATAGCAACAACAGGAACAGCTCAGTGTAACAATAAAAAAAGAAAAAGGTAAAGTTAGTGTGCAGTGTATTTCAGATTTGGCAAGGTGCCAGGCCAGCAGTCTACAGCTACTTGAACATTTGCTATAGACACACTGGGTAATTACTGGAGCTCACATGTTCAGTGCAAATGCTTATTTATTGGCTGATGTTGTGATTACTGTTCTCTGTAAATATACCAGCTCTGTAAAACCTGCTCAGGTTGCGCTCACATGTGTGCAGGACTACTTCCACATGATGCAAACAGAGATGGGGGTTTATAAAATGTGATGACCAACTGTTGTGTGTGTGTGCTGGTGTGTTATGCTGTGTTTCGTGCTGACCTGGGCTTGCACAGGCTTTCACATACTGTATAACTTTGTTGTTTGTTGAAATACGGAAGGAAAGGCTTTTGCTTTGCCCAAGCCGTCCTGGGGCTGTGTTTCACCCAGTCACAGTTTCTGTCTGTCTGCCTCTCTGTCTGTTCCTCCTCTTATCTCCTGACTTGGACACAGTCTGCTGTGGCACATGTGTTTGGATCATGTTCGACAGCAGTGAAACTATGTAGGACGTGGTTCCTCCTGTTTATGAAAGCAGCCATGGCGGCCAGATGAGCGGCTCAGAGAGAGAACTCATTCCAGCTGGCCCTCAGGCAGTCAGGCAGCACTGCACAGACCTAATGGCTTAGCTTCCCTTCTCTTTAGATAAATAAAGGGATGAGCAAGAGGAATTGAAATTGCAAAATGACTGTATGACTGCAGAGCAGCCAAGGAAGGACCTGCATTCATTTTGTTCACTTTTTATACTACCAGTGGTTGTATAATGATACAGTTATTACGATAAGTGATAACTTGGATATGATGGCTGTCTTATCCAGTAAGTGAGTCTGTTTGCAATGCTGCACAAAGTGAAAGATTCGCTGTGATGGGTCCACTGTGATTCTGAGTTAGGAAATGCAAGCACCCACACATTAGTGCCAAATGAATGCACAGTCTCCTTCGAAATCCCACCACAGCAAGTCAGTATAACCTACTGACAGGTGAGATGTCATAGTCTAGAAATTGTTTTCAGGAAAATAGAATAGAATATCGGCCTAACTGCCCAGGGAGATTAATCCACATTAATTAGATTATTAGATTAATGAGACAAAAAGATTGATTCTTAAGACATTGTTTTACAAACTAAATGTTTTCTTTGTTGTTTTAGCTAAAAAAAAAAGAAAAAAAGAAGCTGATTACTTGTACATTTGTGCATTGTTTCAGGTTACAAAGTAGCTATTAATTTCCTCCCCATAGCAACATTCAACTTGCTCTGTACCCAAATGAAGTGTGAAAACAGCACTGGCCCTGTCCCTCAACCCAATGTTCTAATGCTGTCTTTGATGAAAGCTCTCCATTTGGACAGTGATGACTAGTATAAAGTGCTGTGTCGAAACAGGAAGTGTGAGTGTGTGTGTGGCAGGCTAAGTAATGATCACACAGGGTCACCAGATGTTGTGAGGTCCTGGGCTCAGCCCAGCCCATTGCTTAGATCAGCCTCATTGCTTTGCTCTGGTTGCGGCACCTAGTGCAAGCTGTTTAGGGTATTTAATTTTCAAACACTCATTAAAATGGTTTGTGTTTCCCCTGGCAATTCTGTTAAATTAACAACTACTGAGGTAAAAGCTGATTATGTGGCCACACATCCAGACATGGTTAATCAATTCTCACACACAAAATGTTTGCTGGTGAATTAGTGTAAAGGAAACAATTTATGGCGACTAATGCTGACGTCCTGTCATGTCAGGCCTGGTGTTTTAGCAAGAGGGGGTGTCAGATTCAGCACATTCAGCAGCTTTGTGCTCTGCCGGCCATCTTTTTCTCCCTTTTAAGCCATGCTACATGCTGCTTGTTCTATTAATGAGCCAATAATGGAGAAATAGTGTTGTTTTCTGACATAAAACATGGGTCTGGATACCTAAGGCAGGGTAGCACATAGCTCCAACAGAGCTAGATTTACACCTAGGCTCTGTGTAGAATGGTAGAAAGGGGAACACGGTATGGGGGCTCTCACAGCTTCATCAGACCCCCACTGGTTGAGCTGTGGAAAAGCCAGGGCTCAGAAAAATACGGCTGTGGCAGATAATGATACCATTACACTAATGGAGCTGGCAAATGAAGGAGAACCCAGATGCCCTGCTTTATTACCGGAGGGGGTCATTTCCTCGCTGCATTCCTAATGGCTTGAGCACACAGTATTGATCAGGCTATCATGCTGCTAATCCTCTACAGAATTACTTATCGTTGGCTAGGTGTCGATCCACCGTATGCCCTGCTCTGGCCTTGCCGCTGGGCGGCCACTGTGTGTCCAGCAGGGACCCGTCGGGCTGTTTATCCAGTCGTGATTTAGGGCCAAGCAGGGATGGTCTCTGGGAGGTCTTCAGCAGTGGGCTGGCCAGTTCAATGTGTAAAAAAAGAAGGCAAATGAACCTTACAGGTTTCATTTAATTAAGGAGTAGGCAATGATGTGGTTCCTCCCTCTTTATGGCCCCATTGGCCACTGTGGGGCAGTGGAATCTGTGAGGTTGGGTGTTGTTCTCAGTAATTGTGTTGTGCTGTAAATAAGAACAGGCTGCTCATGTGCCATCAGTAGCAGCAGGATGCAGGAGTTTTACCAGGCTGTTGGCCTGGTTTGATTACAAAGTGCTCTACATATTTGACTGAAAGAATTACACATGCAAATTTGCCAAAATATAGTGGACCCCACAGTTCCAGGTTTCATTACAACAGTGGCTTTATGTGAAAACTGAAGACAATTTTTCTAAATTATTGATTGTATGCATTATGTGAACATGACCAAGAATGGTGTAGTCTGGGCCCATCATCATTACAAATGAATAGGAGGGTCAGTTAGCACACTGCAATTTGCCCAGGGCTTGTGACCTGTCATATCCTTGGCCCTTTTACTAGGCCCCTGCGTGCATTAGCATCCACAGGCCATTGGAAGCGTGGCATCCTAGCATCAGCAGACCCCTCTTGTCACCTCTGGCCTGGCTAATCAAAGAGTTTACCTTAAGGGGGGCATTTAGCCCTGTTCGTTAGGGCCACTCCAGTAGCCATAAAGAAGTATTTATATATTTCCATCTGGAACAACCTGTCGTGGCTAGGGAAACTAGCTATTGATCCACATATTTAGTCATTTCTTTCTGCGTGTGCCATCAATATTGTGCAAACATCCATCCATGCGAGGCTTGACCTCAGCCCCGGCCTCTATTTTTTGCTCCCATTGGAGTTCAGTGATATACTATTCTGAAAAGTAAAATCAATGAATGAATATGAAGTTTTGGTGTGTAGTATAGCGCAGGCCCAAGGCCCCAGGTCTTTCATTGATCTGCTATGTGAGCATTGAAGGAGGGCTGATTAGTCTGCTGCTGAGTTTTTGAATTTACCATGTTTTGCCTATTTAATCTTTGGACTGAGTTGTTCACAGATCAGCTTGGTTAGTCAAGCCTCTCTGTAAAACAATTCTGCCAACATACTAAAACTGTTATGGGTTGGGTGTATGGTTCTGCCCAGTTTAGTACAAGAATATCATAACTTGTAATAGATTGAATCTAATGACAAATGAGATTCAATGCTGAGGATGCTGTTTCAGACAAATACCTGTTATTAAATTCACTTCATTTGTGATGTAATGAATAAATTCACTGCTTACAGAGGTGGAATACATATTCAGATCATTTACTTTTTAAAAGTAGCAAAACTACTCTGTTTCAAGTAAAAGTCCTGCATTCAAAATCCTACTTAAGTAAAGAACAACAGTATTAGCAGCAAAATTAGATTACCTAAATTCAAAATACTCATTATGCAGAATCATATTATTGGATTATAATTTTTGATTCTTTAATGTGAACACCTTAAGGTAGCAGCTTTGTATACTGCAGGGTAGCTTACTCCATAATAATATATAATTTATTATTTGATTTATATGTTATATTAATAATTATTTTTGGTAATGTACTAAGTTACACCACCATTGACTGATTATTTGTCCTACAATCAGTGATGTTTAAACACAGGCAAGCTGTTTTCTTGAGATAAAATGATGCACCAAGTTACTGTTTATTACCCATGAGATGGTTTTCTGTTGATGACATTCAGTTATCAGCCATATTATAAGGTTGGGTCAGCTTCTCATGATCAATGTGAGAAATCACGCACGTCGTTCCTTCACTTCCTACCACCTTTTTATATTTTTATAGAGGCCTGCGTTGAATGCCTGACATTTTAAAGGTGCATGATGTCTACATTTGGTTTGCATCTGGAAGGATATCAACTTTTACAGCCATGCCTGCATTGTCTCAGGGCTATATGGCTAAGATGGCTTGCCGCAAACTTGCATATGTGCTTAGGATATTGCTCCTGTGATCTTGCTAAACATTAAAATGGAAAAAACAGAGATAGCCTTATGCTAGACATTACAGTTTGGTGTGGCTTGCCGATTGAATGCCATAGTCATACTGTAACTGAAAGGGGTCAACTGCAGGGGTTGCCTCCATGTACTAGCTGCTATCTACTTCCCTCTGACTGGTTGGCCTCTAAAATTGAAAAAAAAGAAGAAAATCTACCAATGGCAAAATCAAACACATTTTCACAGACTTTTCACAGATATGAGGCAACACAAATCATGCAATTGTGCTTAGTTTGATTTCCTAATACTAGCTAGTACTAGTTATTCTTTGCAAGAGTCTTCCCTAATAAAAAAATAATATTGATTGTGATTGTTTAAAAAACATTGAAAAATATCTTGCCAGTGAAATATCACTTTAGGTACAGATAGGGTATATTGCTATGTTCAACATTTGCCACTCAGATGGTTTGCTCCCATGGAGGCAGTCACTAGGATCGTCCAAACAGCCCTTGACAGCTTACGTGTCTGACAGCCCCTACCGAGCACCTCATATTAGTGTTGAGGCATTAGCCACAAATGTCAACATATTCGCAAACAAGGCCTCGATGTGGATCGTGCAAACTGGCCGACCAGATCAGCCGTCACATTCAATGAGATTACATCGAATGTGACCTGCCCAAGTAGGGTTCATCTGTCATGCATGTGTCCCGTCACAAGAGAGACATAGAATAATCAGTTCAATCAATAGATGTTGGTGGTTCATTGGACTGGTGCTGAATAAACATGGGAATGACCCTCTCACCTCATACACAGAGACTAGATCCTCCAGGGGGTTCATTAGCCACTCGAGGCTATGATCCGGACACGTCGTTATTTTCCATTTCTGTTTGTTTGGCATTCTGACACTGTGTGTGTGTGTGTGTGTGTGTGTGTGTGTGTGTGTACGGTATGTCTTGAATGCATGTTTGTGTACGTGTGTGCAGACATCTTTATTTATGTCTGTGGTGAGGCTGCTGATAGCGTTAATGCTACGATAACATAACACATAAATAAAAAAAAATCTTCAATAGGATTGTTAACACCATGGATATTGGAAAGATTAAGAATCACATACAATATTAGGTCAGGCTGATTCAGTCTCAGCAAAAATGTCAGTAATAATCAATGCTACCCAGAACATATCCTGTCTACCCTGGTTGTTGCTAATTTTAGCTAACTCCATTAAAAATGACTTGACTGTGCAAAGCCACCTGCACAGGACGGAGCAGTCTTCATGCTGTTTATTTGTGAATTTATTTTCCTTTGTAATGACTCACCTTTCCAATAAAGTTATGTGCCTACTGCTATGGTGTTGCCCAACATCTGGTTTCAATGGAAAGTCCAAAACCCTTCATTCACAAAAGCTGCAGGAGAGCAGGTTCACAAGCCGCTGTAAATAGTAACTGTTAATTTGTACACCATAGGTTTTGTTTCCATAAACCTAAGCATTGAAAGTGTGTTAAAATACCTTAAATTTAACGTATTACTTTGTGGAGACTGAACATAGGATGTTCCGCATATACCAGAGCCAGGTTTTAGCATTGCTATAAACTTAGCCAGCTGGAAGTACTCTTGGCCTCCTCTGTTATCCAGCATTAACAAAATACCACAGGTGGTTTCTACTAAAAAACTAAATGTTATTTTGTAATTTATTGCTTTATAGGAAGGGCATGATAGGAATGGTGTCCAGGGTTCAATGTTCCATGTTCAATTAAGCAGAAGTTAGCATTGCCAAGGTTTAAATGTGAAAAAAGTTATAGCAAAAGCATTCAGATCGCCATTAATCTAATCCCTGTCTGTATTAACCTACCTAATAGAGCACAAAAATACTGAAACTGTTTACAAAAATGATTTTTAGTCCCAGGCATCAGATGCTTTGGGTAACTGCTTACACCTGAGGACTTAAGTAAGAGCAACAACTTCCAGTCTGGAGTAGGTTTTCCTGGTTATCCTGGGTGTGCTTTTGTGAAGCTTTTTGTATTGCTCGTTCCAGCATGTACTCTTGATCAAGTCTTTGAGAAGTGTTTCCTCACTTCAGGTGGTCTGTTCATGTCTCAGTGATTCTTTCTCTGAGCCCCCCGTGTGTTTTTTCTTCATCAACCTAACTTTTCCTTGCATATGCGAAGGAGCGAACGACAGCTTGACTGGCATGCTGTCAGACAGGCGATGCCTTTCCAATGGTGGAGCATCAGCCTTTTCCTGAGAACTTGTGTGTGGCTGTCCGTGTGTGTTGATCTATGTGTGTGTGTAGAAAAGTGAAGGTATTGTCAGGACGTGACCGGCACACTTTGCATGTTCTTCTCGAGACAGGTGCTCCTGGGCGAGCACTGGTGCATGACAGTTGCCTTTCATTGCTGTCTTCTCTACACTTAACCCCTGACCAGCCCTCCCTCCTTCCTCTTCCTCCTCATCCTCTCCTCCCACCCTCTTTCCTCCACGTCTGACCTCTTCTCACAGCACTTCCCTCGGCCGTCCTGAGTGATGGACTGCGAAAGCTGGTGAGCTGGTTGCGCTTTCTATGTGGTGGTGTGGTGCAGCAGGCTTGTCACAAGCCTAACACTGTCAGGCCATGGAAACCCAGCTCTCCAGACTGAACTGCACCCACCCACCCACCAACCTACCCACACATACACACACACACACCACAACTTTTTGTTCAACAGTCCGTAATTCCATCCACCGATGCTGTCAAGCACTTGATCAAACGTGCATAAAGAAAAGAGCCCCTTGGCTGAAACCATATTTTCTTTTCCTAACATAATGTAGGCAGATTTTCCCTTCTCTGGCTGTTTCTTCAACTGTGTTTATTCAGATGAGCTTGACTGGGGGGCAGCGGGTCACATCCACTTGCCTGACTAAAACGGTCCTGAATTGAAGGTTGTCTCAAGTGAGATGGAGAGAAAAAAAACACATGGAGGGGTTAGAAAGGGCTGCCGAGCGGTCATGTCAGGGCTGTTTTCGGGGTTATTTGTGTGTGTATGTGTGTGTGTGTGTGTGTGTGTGTGTGTGTGTGTGTGTGCATGTGCCATGGCAGGGGTTAGGGAGTTTGAGGGTTCAGTTGTCAACCCCTGTGTCATGCTTGCCCTGGCCCTGTTATGTAGAGGGCATCCACTGTCATTTGTTACGGGACTGTTTGAAGTGGAGTGGGCCACAGAAAAAGCAGTCAGCACATTCATTTAAAAGTACAAACTCATACTCTGCGGGAACTAATCCCTTATTAATTTGACAAAAAGTTTGTCTTGTTACTTTTTTTTTTTTTAGAGTTTTGTTTTAGGGTTTAGCATACCTGTACTATTTCAAGATGGGGACTGACCCAGATGTTTTGAATAGGACGTACTTACTTTTATGTTGTTTTCCCTTTTATTCTTTGAGCTTCATTATGTTAAGTGAAGTAGGTGGATTAAAGTCATGCTGCCAACTTTGGTTGAAGATATACACTTGCTAAGCTTGTAGTTTTCATCCAACAGTCATTCTGTACTTCCAAGTAAAAAAAAAATTCCTGTATATGTGTGTCTGTGTATATTTGTGTTTAACAGTGTAGGTGTGTATATCATCTGACATACATCTCCCACATTCTCTCCACTATGGAAAAACAGCAATGGTTAAGACTTCTTAAACTTGTTGTCGAAGTGTCAGTAAAGACATGAGCACAGCGCACACCATGAGCTTAATCCAACAACAGCCCCATCTGCCATACTGAACACCCGCTATCTGAGAGTGAGTGGACCCCTTCCTCGCAGCCATTGTCATATATAGGGGGCATTGTCATATATGAGATGGACTCATGTAAATGTGGTGACAGGCTACTGTCTCGGCTGACTGACAGCACAGAGGGATTGGGCTAATCTGAGTGACTGATTCGAGGCACGCAGCAGCTCGGCTGTCCCCATAACTCCTGAGAAATAGACAGCTTCAGCTGAGTTATCTGTGTTTGTAAGTCCTTCTGCTGCGCTGGGATGACAATAGGGATTAGTGCCAAGGTTCTTTAAACTGTTTTTTTTTTTTTATTATTATTTTTGGGAGGGGGGATAGAGGGCCTCTTATCGGTGTCTCGGCAGGATGCTTGCCGCAGCCAGTTTTCCTTGACTGTCAATTAAAGAGGGGATCATTAACTTCAAGGGTATAAATGTTCTAACACTGGAATTACGTTGGGAAGCTAAGTCGCTGACAGATGTTCCAACTTTAATTCTCCACTTGTTTTTTTGTCCTTTAATTAATTTATGTATCACTATTCGGATTTTAAATATTTTCTCCCCCTGTCTGCTCTTTGTTAGCCTGTAATCTCAGTTACCATGGTAGTCGCAAAGACGATTGGGCCTTGTCACTCGGCTGTGTTTCTTATGAGGTTCAATCGGCTAATGTATTCAATATTACCCAAACTGAAAGGTAAACAGTATCTAATGGTGCGTGTGTTACTGCACTGCCTCAATGCAGCCTGGAGGCGCTGGGCGGGACGAGAACAGGATGTCTGCCTCTCGTTCTCCAGGCTTTTCAGGAAGACCCTACCACTTGGAAGGGTGCTTGATAGAAACTAAACGAGTGCAGCTTGTATCTCTGTATATGTGTGGGTTTTTTGGGAGGTAAACAAAAGTAGTGTACTACTTTGGGGTTTTCTTTTGGAAGCTTTGTTGGCGGTTGTGAAGCATGAGTATGACAGCTGTGGTTGAGATTTCCTCCGAGTGGAAGTGCAGACATAGAGCCGCGATGGGATTCAGTGTGGTGGTAGCCACATAGAGAAAGAAAGAAAACAAGAGGAAGAGCGACATAAAGGGGAGTGGGAGAGAGATAGGCGGCAGAGACTGCTAATGGGCAAATTCTCTTCATCCACCACCACTGCCATCACCACCACCACCATCACCACCCTGTTCTCTCATGACAGCTCTTTTCCTTTGTTCTACCCCTCGGCCCACTCTCTGCCGGGGATACGTGACAAGTTTTCGCGGGCTGATCAAACGCCACGGTGACACCTGATTAGGATATAGCGCATGTTTACAGTCGTGCATGGCGAAGACCCCCCCTCCCCTTCTTAGACAACAAGGGAGACTTCACCTTGACTAATTAAATTTGCACCTGCAATGCCAGCTGTGACAGCCACTGGAGGGCTGCATTTATTTATGTCACTCCATACATACTTCCTGTGACATTCATGGAGGCTGAGTTTGCAGGAGCTCCTGTGTTTACACACAGTGTGGGTTTTTAATGGCTCTGCGTAATATGAGGGCTCTCAAAAATCTGACTGATAACTAAAACAGATTTTTTTATTTGCATGTACAGTGTAATTTGAACAAATATGATTTCTAATTACATTTTTGGCAACTTTTGCTTGAACATAGGTAGGATATCAGGTGGAACAGTGTCTTTTTTTTCATTTCTAAGTTTTCCATCACAGCCACAGAAATATGAATATATGTCAGTTCATGACCACCTATCCCCACTTCATGTTAGAAATACGTTTTGACATTGGTTTTAAATGACGACCAGGTTTCTCCTCTGATCCATGTAGTAAGTACCTAACTTTCTTCAAAGTTGTAGCATCCCCTCCCTTATCCACTGAATATAGGACTCCTTCTCTTCCAATTAAGCAGCATAAGACGCTGAGCAAGCAGTAATGCAGATGCAATTGCATTTTTATGGAGGCCAGAAAGCCCTTTTTTGTTTTTGAGTACACCCAAAATTTTTTTTTTTTTAGTTAGAGGGTTGGTTAGGAGTCATTGTTTCAATACCTATTGTAGTGTAGTGATTGAAAAGCAGGAGAAAATTTGGACAAAAAAATTGGACAGAGACTGACATAACCACAACACATGCCCCAGGGAAACTGGGGAATACTGACATCTCATCTACATTACATCTCATCTACATTAGCTTGGCTAATTGTCACTGGAATTGTGCAATCAATGCACTATTGTAAATGAGTTTAAACCATGTCAAATACAGAAAAAATGTGTATATGTTAAATAACGTCTTCCCAAACGTCTGCCAGAATAGGTCAATATCCATTTCCCGGGAAGGTTTGGTTTTTACTTTTATCCCATGAATAAGTGTTCCTGGTAGAGCTGCAACGATTAGTCGATCAAAAGAAAATTAGTCGCCAACTATTTTGATAATCAGTCGTTTCAGTCATTTTTAAAGCATTAATGTCAAACATTTACTCGTTCCAGCTTCTTAAATCTAAGGCTCTGCTGCTTTTCTTTGTCATTTATGACAGTAAATGAAGAGTCTTGGGCTTTGGACTGTTGGTAGGACAAAGAAGCAATTAGAATCACTTTGGTCTCTGGAAAATTGTTCAATCATTTTTTTAAACAATTTGACATTTTATAGACAAAACAATAATTTTTTTTCTTACAATAATCTGCAGATTAATCAATAATGAACATAGTTGTTAGTTGCAGCCCTAGTTCTTGGTTTGAATTATGTTTAGAGTCAAAACCCTTATTAAATGGGATAACATTGAGAACTGAGTAAGTTAACCTAACATACTTAGGAGGAGGATTGAGATAGCCTGAAAAATATTTTGAGGCAAAGCTGTGGACCTGAAGATATCTGAAGTAATGAGACTTTGTCAAACTGTAGTCCTGGCACAGAGATGCAAATGATACAAAGTTTTCATCATTAAAGAGGTCATGAAAGAAAACCAATCCTCTTCTGCAGCAGGCCACAAATGCCAAGTCTAAATTTGAGATGGTGTAAATAGATGATTAAACATTACTGGAGAAAATATATGTTATTAGGACCAAAATACAGTATTTTATAAATATTTCAACTGGGTTTTGTGTAACCAAATTTTAGTTTAAAATCTGGGTTTTGATATTTACTGGAAAATCAAGTTGGAGAAATGGAAAGAGGGTACTTTTACTTCATGTTTGCCCAGAGAGGGCAAGTGTAGTGGTCCAATTGGTAAGTTTGGTGATATTAGTTGCCCAATAATAAAATAAAAAATTTGGTAGACCCAGCGCGCTTTCCGACTGAGTTCTCTCCAGGCTTTTTTGTATATGTGGTTGATTTATTCCATATAAATGAAGAGATAAGGCAATCTGTTTGAGTAAATAATCATTTGGAAGGAATCTGGGTATCATTTGAAACAAATGTAATTTTAGACAATATTGTCATTTTTGTTCAGTTTTATCTGTTCTCTTGGAGACATGAAAAGCCTCGACCATCTGTCTAAATCATGTTTGTGCGCTCCAAAATTGTTTTATACTTGTATTTAAAGAAAGCCTTAACTCTACTTGCTATTATAATTCCCAAATAGTTATTTTTTTAATTCCAATTTTAACAGGCAAATGGCTATAAGTAATCTGTTTGGCCAAATTAATTCATGGAAAAAGTATACATTTTGGATACATTTATTCCCAAACTCAGCAGCTCTAGGAGGTGAATTACCCTCTCCGGCATATTTTATGAGATGTTTCACCCCAGTAATACCCCTGATTATTCTCTCTGATCTGATGGCTTTTGCTAACGGTTCAATTGCAATGTCAAAAACAGTGACAGACAACATCCTCATACCTCTTTGAAACTAAATTTGTATCAAATGCAATTAATGAGTACAGAATTTTGACCCAATTGCAAGAAACCGGTCCTATTGTAAATCTTTCAGTCCTATCAAATCCCTTTTCAGCATCAAGGGACAGGATGACTTTGGGTTGTAGAGTTGAGTGGGTGGATAATTAAATATCCTCCTCACATTGAAAAATGACTGTTGCCCAGGAATGATGCCTGTTTGAGCCTCATTAATGATTATCAGGTGGCACAACTTGCCACTAATGAAAATATAAAAACTTGTTGAACAATTTTATATTGTCTTATATATTGTTTTAGTGGTACCCAGTGGAGGGTCTACTTTTATTAGGGTCACTTCACCATGCTAACTAAAACAAATCTGTATCACTTGGGAGTTTTTGAGATGTAATATCGAAAGGGTTTTGAACCCTTGTTTAAAATAATGTGATTTGTGGGTTCCTTGCCCAATGTGTGTGTATTTAATCATGGATTAATGGGCCTACATATGTGTGCTTGTATATAATCTGCCTTTCATATTGTAAATGTGTGTGTATCTATCTAAATCAGATAGTGTGAGAGTGTTAAAGGCCACAGCTGAAGTGAGCAGGACATCATTCACGTAGTTGCAGGAGACAGGGCCTTGTAATTTGTGCCCCCCCCTCCCCCCCCCCTCCCCCCCCTTTCTCGCTCACTCCTTCTCTCTCCCCAACCCCACCATCCTGCCTCCCCAGCCTCAAATTGACCAGGCTCGACTGCTGGTCATGCTGTATTACATGGGTTAGATGAAGTAATTATTTCTAGGCCACTGACTACAAGCAAGATTAATAGTTTTTGAAACGGCCATAATGGAGGGCTGACCTGCCGTGACATAAGCATTATTTCAAGCTCACCTCCACTCTCATCCCTCTCACCTCTGGGCACTGGCAGAGTGTGATTTATACCTGGGTTAATCAGGGGAGGGGACCTGCATACCAGTGCAGTGTTACAGGCCTGCTCCTAAAGCAGAGCAGAAAGTGGGATCACTTTTAGCTTGATAGGGTTTTGGAGACAAGATGTAAAGTGATACAAATCAACATAGTTTTAAAATGTCATCTGATTGAAATTTGACCTGAAACTTTAAGTGGTTGGTGCTCACTGAGATGTCCTTGAAGGAAGAGAGAACAATGTGCTTCTGATATCGAAACCCACTGTCCTGGGTCGCTTCATCAGTCCACCCCCCCCCCACCCCAACTGGAGCCTTCAGGACCAGAGAAGGTGGAAAGTTGTCACTAGGTGGCACTTGGACATCATGTTATCAGATGCTCGCTCCAGTTTACCCCACCCTACCCTCCTCTTCCCCTCACTCCTTTCTTGCCTCCCTCCCCTCTGTGCTAAGTACACCTCAGATGTCAGGGTGTTTTATTTTTATTGGATGAGGGCAGTGTGTAATGCATTCACCTCCGTTCCTGCCAGCTGTTAAATGCCCCAGAACATGGTCTGGCCAGGCTCCGCCCCGTTAACCCCTCTGATTGGCTGTAATAATTAGCAGAAGTGAACAGTAACTATGGCGCCTAGCGGAGCTTTGGGACAGCTTGCAAGTCCCTGATACGTGACAGAATGGTCCATCCTGCCCAGGCTTAAGCGTATTGGGTCAGGCCCAACCTAGCCCCATCCCTCCTTACTCGAGTGCATGTGTGTATTTTAAGCTTTAATATTTAACCCTCAACTTAAACACATGCATGCAGTGTGGCACCAGCAATTACATTTTCAAATGGCTGGGTTTGTAAACCTCCAGGATGTTAATCTGTCACCATTCAAGCTACTGGGAAGAGTGAAAAGAGGATTAGACCATTCAATTCCTGGTAGAATATTTTCCTTTGTTCAGAATGAGTGAAGGAAAAATAAATAAAGAAATGAGGTGGCTTCTCAAGCAAGACAAGTGCCGTCTGTTATACTTCAGGATTTGACTAATGCCATTATAGCAAACTTATCTGCTTCAGGATTCCAGGAAGACAGGCAGACGGTCGTGTAAACAGCCACAAATGATATTCAGTCCTTAATTCAATATTAATCTCAGGTCACATCATAATACCATTTTATCTGGGTCAAAGACTACATGAGATAGAATTAGACCTGTCCTAGATGTTCAGTCCACATCTGTTTTGCACCATATGTTTTTCTAGTGGCTTAGGTGATTGTTGCATTTAAATTTAGGCCACTGCTCTAGCTTGTTAATATCATATTCAAAAATCTGTTTCAACATATAGGTCTCAACAGATAGTTCAAGAACTTGTCTGTCTAGTCATCTTTGGAAAAATCTGATGGAGTTGATTGCAGGCAACTTAGTTCTTGTCTTGGAAAAATTGAAGCAGACAGCAGTCTGATCTTGGTGGGGGGGGGGGGGGGGGGGGGGGGGGGGGGGGGGGGGGGGGGGGGGGGGGG
>JBBPCS010000130.1:5143702-5157976 GCA_037974645.1 Hollardia meadi
TTGATCCCCCCCCCCCCCCCCTCTCTAAAGTGAGTGTTGTATGTAATATACAGCTGAGTTGAATATCCTTCAAGTGTTTTGTCAAGCAACATACTGCATCAAATCTTATGTTTAATATAAGGTTCCAATATACCACATGATAATTGTCACAGCTGTCAGCCAATCCGACACAGTACCCCTGTCTTAGCCCCTCGTTTACCCTTGACTCCCAACCCCTCCGGTCGGATTGCGCATCATCTTTATCCCAGATGAAGTACCAGACTCGGTAGTGTCAGAAGATGATCTAATATGGAGCAGAGAGGACACAGAGCTGGGAAATCATCGTCATTTGAAGAGGTTGCTTGTCACATGATGGGTTTGATCAACCAGTGCCGCGGTACACAGAGCCGGGTCTTTGCACTGTCTAACAGTGGTACTGGATTAGAGACACAAGCCACTTCTACTGCGATCAGTCACTCACACATGGAGACACGCGGCAGGACTGAAATCCTCCTTGCACACTTCATCCACATCATGTACACGCTTCTTCGTCAAGCCTACTGTATGGAAATGAGGAATGCTGCTGTTGACAGTGACAGTAAATGCCTTTTTTTTCCTTTCTTTTTTTAGGCCACTTTTGATGCTTTTTTCTATTACTGTTTAGCAGAGCTGCAACAACACAGGTACTTAGAGTGCGATACAGTACCAAAGTGTGTTGGTCTATAGCTGCCTGACCTGCCTGAGTGCCACTGATCTGTAACATGTTGAGACAATGGCAGTGTTTGTCAGGAGTCTGGCTCTACAGCCTATGGACACTGCGTATGGCTAAGTGCTATTGAATTGTTTATTGTCACAAATCACAAACCTTTCAATGAATAGGTGCGACCACCATACACCCACTCATCCATCCATCCATCCAGCTGCTCTGTCCTGAGCGATGTGTTGGTCTACTGGGCTCTGAGGAGCGTAACGTCAGCCTCTGGAGCTGGGGATTTTAAACGCTCCACCTGCTTATTGATCTCTTCTGCCCCGCTGAGCCAGCCAAGCCCCGGCATGCAGAGAGAGAGAGAGAAGGCGAGATGCAGAAGGGAAGGGCAATCTGGTGGCCTCAGTCCTTTGGTCCTCAGGTCTGTCCTTGACACTGCCTGTGGGACAGGCCCGGAGGACGCCTCTTGTCCTCCCTTTAAGATCTAGCCCCTACAGCTAGCCGGCACTCCCCCTGGGCCAAGCTGCACTTTGCACAGCCATATTGATTTTTTTGGAGGGGCAGGGAAAGTGTGGCTGGGTGGTGAGAGCAACTGAGGGATGGAGGGAAGGGGGGGTGGAGAAATTGAGGGAGCTTTGTAAAGCACTGACTTCTCCTTGACTGCACCTCGAGACGCGACAACCCTGTTGGAACAACTCGGTGGCCCTGGTGTCCCACTGAAAACTGCTAATCACAGTCTTTCAATCAACGCTCCCCTTCCTCTCCTCCTCGTCTCTCCCTCCATCCCTCTCCCTTCCTCATTTTCTCACTCTTTACCCTGACTTCCCCTCCCTGAGCTGGACCCCGTCTGAATACCAAGGGACTGCGTCTGCATTAAAACGGGCCATTCCACATGGAAAACAGCTGACCTCGTGAAAGCATGTTGTAATTTGAAGGTGAAAACTAAAAAGCTTTTCTCGATCGACATAATCTTAATGGAAACATTATGGCCCGGCCGCAAACTAACAATTAAGGCAAAATGGCAAACGACCCTTGCATATAGGTGGTGGTAGCCAAGAGTTCATACAGCACGACAAATGCTGCTAGTTCGACTCCTGCACTAGGTGTAAAACTCAAGACGCCCTTGAACAAGTTGTTTAACCCCCCCAGTTCCTCCTGCAAAGCAGAGAGAAACTTTTCACTTTCCTCCAGAAATCTTTAGATGTATTGTGAAGCTCTTTGTGTGAAATTGTGTGAGTAAGTGTGAAGCGGCCAGTATGTTTCTGATAAAGAGCACTCTCGGTCAATCTCTCCAGGATAAATAAAAAGGTTATGTTAGGCATACATCGATAGATCACCTAAATCGCCCGCCGCCCTTTCTCTTCCTCTCCTCTCTTCTTCTCTCCAGACTTGACACTTGCTAAAGGTCACAGAAACATCTTTTTTCCCCTTTGAGGTGTAGATAAGTGTGAAATAGATGTTGACACTACAGACACATTGAAAAGCACTTAAACAGAGTGGCCATGTGCCAACCTGTCTGTGTCTGGCTTTGTGCATTTGTAAATACTTTTGGATGATTGATCTGGAAACCTCGGTCTCTCTGTAAGCCTGTCAGGTGCAGAGAGAGAAAGAGAGGGAGAGTTCAAAAAACAGATGAGGTCCAGCATTTTTCGGTATTTCTTTCTCTGTCACATACATGCACATACTCTCTCCACCTGACAGAATAACACATATCCTGGGATGACTGGAAGAGTAGCTTTAAGTAAGTGCATGTGTGAGAAAGTCTATATACAGAACACAAACAGCTATAACAGGACTTATGTTTAGTTGGAATGGCACACTGGGTGTGTGTTAGTGTTTTTTTTATCTCGCTTTATCTCCGTGAAATTTGTCAAATGTGACTGGGTGACAATAAAGGTGGTCACACATTGCGTGTATATGTGTGTGAATCTAACTAATGACTGGATGTAGTCCCACGCAGCTCTGTATTGTTCTTAGATCAGTGCTATAAACAGGGCGTGAAAGGTCTACCCAGCACCAGCCATTTGAATGACTGGCCTCTTGTTCAGGTAGATGGAAGGAAATGTTCTAATATTAATGATCGTGTCCCCCCCGCTGACCTCTCGTCAGGTAAAATTAACAACACAGCCCTCACCCTCCAACAACAATTAACAGCCTGTCTGGCATTTGTCATCACTTACCCCACCTTTGGACCCCACTGAACACATGCTGAATGTTTCTGTTGGTATACACAACGTTCACTTCAATGATTTGAAAAACAAAACAAAATAGTGGTTAATGGTACAACATTCATCCTCAGTTATTCCTTGGTATGTTTTTTTGTACTATTTTTTCTTTCCAATATTAAACGAAATTTGAATGAATTTGATGAATTAAATGTGACCCCAAACCTTGATCAGCAATATCTGTCTATAGGAGTAATGTGGAGGATTATGTTCTTAATAACTGACATAAGCATCTGATTCATATTGTTTGCATGAGCTTGGATGGATGACCTTGCATTAAAAACAATTTGCGAATGTAGGTTCGACCTATATGTCAGATTGAATCTGTAATCACATCTCAGGATAATACAGATTATGCAGAAAAAAAAAATATTGACAGAAAAGTAGCTGAGAGACATTTTTTTTTAGACGTATCTGACAACATCCTCCTGATTGACCTCTGGTTCTCACAGTCCAACATATACGGGCTGGTCCTGAGCAGGAATGTGGATACATGGGGTTACACATTACCAACGCCGAAGCTCTGAGGTCAACTCCCCCACATTTCAGTTAGCCATTGACCAGTCTGCCCGTTTAGCCGTCACATTGAGTCACCAAAGCTGGATCAGCTATTCTTAAAAGAAATGTATTCCACAAGTGGCTGTAAACAAAATGTCAGATGCCAGAAATGGTTAATCTTTGCAGTGCGTTTTTTTTTAGCATGGCATGCATGAAATGAAGATGCATAATCTGTGAAAATACTTGAAAAAGGTCATTTCCAACATTGTAGCAGGTACTGTTTTCTGCTTTTGTCATATTTTTAGATGCTTATTCTAAAAATGGTGTGACAAGTGATAAAACTCTGCAGCAAGAAGCACAGCAAAAAAAGTGGAACCTCTGTCTGCATGTGTGATCATGCATGTGTGTGTAGTGGCACGTAGGTGCTGTGTTATCTCACTGTAGTTCAAGTTTAGTGGCATACCTTGAAGATGAGGTAGTCTTCAAACTGTAGAGAGTTTTATGGCACTTGACTATGGTTCGCTGAAGGGCCTTGGTTTTTGATTTTTAAATTGCTTCTCATGTGTATGTTTTTCTTCAGATAAGCTGAAATCAAGATTCATTTGGGCTGTTCTTTCTATGCAACACACATGCAAATGAGACACAAAAATGTTCTGGTGGTGTGGGCACACCCTGCCCTTCTCTGCGCCCTGTGACGTTTCACACAAGCTCCCTACATTCAACGATCCGGTGCCAAATGGGCCGGGGCCGGATGCGGCTTTGATGTACATGGGTAGTCTGTTTGTTTGAGTCCAACGTTTTACAGCCGACTTGTCAAAACTGTTCATTCACCATCACTTTTGCAGAGGAGGACCACTTCTGACATGGGTGTCACACAAGTACCAGTGGCTTGCTGTTTAAACACGGAGCTCTATTACAGAGCTATATCTCATCACGTCATCCGGGGCTGCACAAGGACGGAGATCGAAGGTTTTCTGTCTGTCTGCACTCTGAAGCACCTGCATTCAAAGAGAAGGTGCTGCCCTCCTTTGGTTGGGGGTCTTGAAGAAAATTGTGTATCCCTCTTGCCTTTCATTACAGTGTGCAGCCAAGATGGAAAGAAGAATTTCAGTCTTATGACACGTGACTAACCAACAAGTGTGCAGTTGAAAAGACATGTAGTGCTTCCACATGGGGTGACACTTCTGCTTATCAAGCTGTCTTGAGGGCTTACTCTACATTGTAGCTTTTATGTGCAGGCTATGATGCATCAGCCAAATCTAGACAAGTCCAGTGGGACTCGTGTCTTCGTTCAGCCTCCTGATGGTGCAGACACAAGTGAGAATGGAAGTGTTTTTATCCCCGCAGCAGCAGAGTTATCTGGCTATTTTGAGCTATTGATGCTAAGCGCTGGACATTAATCTACTCTGCAAATAACGCTTTGAAGAAAGTGTCCGTTGAAGTGTCACAGATGGGGGGAAAAAATTAAATTAATAAATATATGGTTTGATATCTCTTATAGGCCAAGATCAAAGCAAACCAATTGAGTTCTATTCTACCTAATATGTTTTCCTGTGATAAACAGTCCGGCTGAGGGAATAATCCCATCAAGGAAGAGAAAGATTAAAAAAAGCAAAAAAAAAGCATCAGATATATCACTCAGCGCAGATGGTTGGCACGGCTACCGTGAAGCATCCGTGTTATTATGGGATTGGTAATCTCGTTTCTTGGGTTGAGTGGAAACGCAGACCTTTTTTTGCGCCTTGTGGTTTTCCTTCTCAAATCAGGTGCAGACACAGAGACAGGAAGACAGACACAGTGGTCCTCTGATACTGTGAGACTCCATCTGCTTCAGAGGGCTCCAGTAACTTCTTGTCTTTCTTTATTTCTGTGGAATTTCTGAGTAGCTTGATGTATTTGACATGTGTGTGACAGCGCTGGTTGTGTGCGATTGGGGTTGATGCATCATGCTCACTACCCCAGCTGCGTGTTTTTTTTAGGATAGGCATGTATGTCTTTGTATCTGTTGGAGCATTACACACACATACGGTATGAAGACACTTTTGTGCTTGTGTACACAGTTTGTGCACTGTGACTAAAGCAGACTGTAATATTTTTATGTGCACATCCACGGTAGATAGATGCCAGAATATGGATCTGTACAGACTCTCAGCAGCAGGCATATTAAAACATACACACGGATACACACACAGACACATACACATACAACACTAGCCCAGAGCCTCACCTTGATATCTTGAGCTTCTGTCATGAGTTGGAATCTGACACCAATGAATGTGTGTCAGGTTGTCAATTTCTTCCAACAGCCTTTGAATGCAGTCTGGCCATGAATAGTGCATGTTGTTTTGTTTTTTAGATTCCAACTGTCTGCAAGTCTGTTTTTGTTTGTTCCAGAATAACTTGGAAGGCCTGCACGCTCATGTGCATCCTTTAAGAGAACTTTCAGCAGGTGATGTGTTGTTTGGCCTAAGGTAAAGATTCAGCCCTGAAGGTAAATTCACCACACTGCTTCAGATCTGATGCCCTCCCATTACTTCTGCCTCCGTTATTACCTCCGCCAAGGAGGTTATGTTTTCACCCGTGTCCATTTATTGGTTGGTTTGTTGGTTGGTTTGTTGGTTTGTTTGTCACCAGGATTACGTAAAAAATACTGAGTGGAAGGATGGGGCATGGGCCAAGGAAGAACCCATTAAATTTTGGCACGGATAAAGGGGCGGATCTAGGAATTTTTATTCCAATATCAGTATTGATGGACATAGTCGTGACCATGATGACTTGTTGGTATCTATTTTCCTCCCTCCTGTCTTTAATGCACATACTTTCACTGCTTGCTCCTTTTTTGATCCAGCCCCCTTTCGAGTCAGGACACACATTGTTTTTATACCTGCACTTTAATTTTATTAACAGGACATTTTATTTCACTCTAAAAGTCAGGACACATTTTGGCAGCCGGTTTCCATATTCCCCATAGTGTTGCACATTAGGTCTTTTGCATTATTAGGCAAGAAATGTGAGACCCTTGTTGTAAATCTCTCTGAAATATACACAGGGTTCTCCTGAAACTATCACAACTGCTTGGTGGGCGATGCACAGGCCATTCATGCAAAACTTTAAAAGATGTAAAACGACAGTGGTATGTCAGTGACATTTCTCCTTCCCGTGCTGCTGAGACACTATGCATAGGCTGTGTGTATGTGTGTGTGAGTGTGTGTGTGTGTGTACACCTGTAGGGAATATGAGGTTCTGAAGTATAGTGCCTCCACGTATACACACACACATTTGCACAAGCACATACGGGAGGGCAAAAAGAGGCAGGGTGGGGAAATAGCTGTGAAATTTATTTGGGCATATAGTTTTTTTGCTAGTTGCCATTGGATTTACAGGTCAGAATGGAATGCTTCCCAATGAAAAGTACTTTGATCCCTCCTCCAGGTTCATGTTTTTATTGGAGGAGCTCTGAATGGCACAGGGCATCTTTTATAAGGTTGTGAGGAACCCCATGGCAGCCTTCGCAAAATCATAAAAATGTAAGACGTCAATGAAAACAACTGGTTACCAGGGTCCTGTGGCATTACAATCAGCTTCGTGAAAAATGTGGTAAAATTAGTTTTATTATCTCGATTCCCAAATACGTGGTGAATCAGTTTGTACGATTTGATTGTAGTTTATCAAAATGTTCTTGTGAGGCCCCATATACCACTTTATAGTGTTATTTTAGGTTGCGCTGTTTATTTTTTTAATAAAAATTTAATTTACAAATTTTTTGTGAGACAATATAAGATGGGTGGAAATGTATACAGGTCAGTAAATGCAGTCTTTTATTTAGAGATTGTGTCTTTAGCACTTTAAAAGACCATAAGAGTCTCACAAGCTCTATGTCTATGAACAGATTCCTAACCCTAGGAAGTAATGTGATAACTCCTCAAAAGGTTTACATTGAATAGAAGGATTTAGGCTGAAGTAAGGATCATTTAGAAACCGACATACGAAAGGTTCTTTCTGCTACTTATCAACCCATGTTATTGTGTTGCGTTCCACAGAGGCGGAGGCTACTGCAAGAGTTGGGAGACCAGAAGATCCCCTTTTCGGGACCTTCAGATCGGGGCTTTCAGCAACTGGTGAGCCAGCCACACTTCCAGTAATGCTAATGATGCCTAGACGTCTACTTTAAAGGGCCTACGGCAACCTTTTGCCTGCTGTAACTTTCTGCTACAGCCCTGTACCATAAATTTGCTCAATATCAGAGAGACAACCATGTTATGGCCATGGCAAATAAGATTGCAAGATTTAGTAAATTTGTTTTATTTTTAAATGTCACGATCATCCTGTTATGTTAAAATTGTCTGTGTTGTGTTTCCAAGTGGGATTCCAGTTACTCTGGCCTGGTACTGAGGAGATCCTGCTCGCTGCCTGCTGAGCTCCATGGCCGGGTGCAGGCAGCTCTGCTCACCCTGAGAAGGAAGGGCTGCCTCCTTAGGGATTTGGTTCGCGTCCGTGACCGAGATGTATTCACCACCGTGTCACGGGCTCTGCTGGGTGAGCCAGGCCACACCTATCGTTATCTAGACACACGGCTCTTTGCCATCCCCTGGCACAGTGAAGACACGGAGGTCAAAGGACAAAACTGTTGTGACCCTGACTTGAGTGCTGCATGCAAGGCATTGTGGGAGCTTAACACCTTCTTCTGCTCTGATGTGTCTCAGCTGAAGGAAGGAGACAGGGTAATGCAGTGTGGGAAGGGGGAGGCAGAGACCAAACAGGCTGAAGAGGGGGACACAGAGTCTAAACACAGTGAAGACTCCAAGAATAGTGAAGGAGGGGACTCGGAGTCCCGACAAAGTGAGGAGGGGGACACAGAGTCCAAGCACAGTGAGGAGTGGGACATTGAGTCAAAACACAGTGAAGAAGGCTGCTCCGGGTCAAAACAAGAAGGAGAATGGGAGACAGGGTCTAGACACAGCAGTGAGGAGGGAGAGTCCTCTCTGATCAAACCAAGTGAAAGGGGTGTCACAGCAGAGTCGGAACACCGTGAAGGAAAGTTGCCCGGCTGGGAGCCTAGGACCAGCTCAGGCACTGAACAAGTGGCACCAGGGACCCAAGAGAAACCTGTGGCCCAGCTCAAGCACAGCTTGTCAGATTACCACATTGAGGACAGGGAGGAACATGGAAGCGGGCAGGGCTGTTCCCACCCGAGTCCACCGCAGACATGCATGGGTCCGACCAAGTTCAATGTCACCTTACTCAACTACATGGACCCTGCAGCTATGAGCCAGCTCAAAGAGGAGCCTTACTATGGCATGGGGAAAATGGCAGTAGGGTGGCACCATGATGAGAACCTCGTCACTCATTCGCCAGTGGCTGTTTACAGCTATAGCTGTCACGATGACAAAGGTAAGGCTACTTGTCATAACTGTGCTAATTGGATAACAGTAGTTGAGATTTTTTTTTCACATTTATACAAATCCAGTATAAAAGCACTGAATGCCAGTGTTTGGCATAATGTTTCTAAAATTAAGATTCCCTTTTGTCTTTCCTTGCAATATCAATTTATCTCAGCTGCTTAATGGTGGATCAGATGCTGCTAACCTTGTGTATTATGGCCCTACAGCAGTGCTGTAGCATCTGTAGACATGGCCTCTGGTGAGGCAACCATCAGATCTATCTATGTGATAGTGTCAGGGCATTATCAAATGTCATCACTGGCTTGCCGCTGACAGCCTTATCACCGACGTGCGTTGGGAGATCACAGACATTTGGATCCGAGCTCTTAACATGCGCTCAATGGCACAGTCTAACAAACAGACCTTATCACACACACAGCATCTCATCTAAATCATTTCCCCAAGAAATGATCGATGTGCAATTATCTGATATGGAATAATGAGCTCTGCTTTGATAAGTGTTCCTAGACTTCACTGTATGGATGGTACGATGTCTTCTACTTATGGAATGTGCTCCCTTTCAAGAGCTGATAGTATTTCCTGATTGAGCTGATAGAGAATCTCAGTGAAACAGGAAGTTTGCCTTATCAGCATATGCAAAACAACTAAACACAGAACATGTTTTTACTTAAAATATACTCCTCCCAATTTGTATGTCATCTTGTTTTCAATTTCATACAGAGTTTGCATGGTATACATTAGATTGCAAAATACATCATCACTTTTACTGTAAAAATATTACACTATTGATTAATAAGGCTCCCCTGTGTGCATTCGCATTAACCATTTGCCATCAAACCATATCAGTGGATTTTAATGGTCCAGGTCACTCCTTTCACCTTTCCTTCTTGGGGAGAAACACTTGATTTCCTGTTGTAGAGGGAGATAAAGGTGCAGCTGTAGTTCAGCAAACATACAGTATGTATACTCTACTGGTTCTATAGTCTGCATGCGTCTTGAAATTTCAGTTTTACAGTAATCATACGAATGCAATGCCAAATGCTCTAACATCCCAACACATTTTATAGCAGGGCTTTCTTCATCTGGGTTCCCTAACCAGGAACACCTGCTCCAGAGGTCTGCTTCAATGATTTGTTCCAGGCCATTTCAACTTTGACCTTGTGAACAAACGCTATGGCATAACACCTTGCCGTGCGTAGCAGCTGTGTCTTTTCTACTCTTGAATGACCCCGCAGTTCCAGACTTTAGAGGGGATAGTCTGATCAGAGCGCCATAGAGCTATATCCCAGTGGCTGGCTCTGAGGAGTCCCAGAACCAGGCTAATGAAATTGTTACTTTTTACAGTATCTTACATTGTGCCTGAGAAGAAAGAGGCCTTTCCCTCAGAGGAAAGAAACACATTAGATATGTTAGATGTACAGACTAGATATTTTGCATGACACCTGCCTCCTTTGAAAGGCTTTTTTTCCCTCTTTGAGCAGCCTTACCTTGTTTTTGCTTCAGCCAGAGAAGTGTTTTTCCCAGCTGCGCTGATCCAAAGGAATCTGCCACGATTGAGCGTTTTCCGGCACGGAGGATGATCTTCCACCATTCCCGAGGCCTTGGGGAGTGCTGTCATTAGCTGGCTCTCAGAGCACAATGGCTGGAAATTAAGTTACTATTTATCCGTGCTGAGCAAAGGAAAAGGCAGCTGTGGGGAAGAGAGGCCCAGAAAGACTTTAGTATTGATTTTGCTGAAGGGTGTTGGCCAGCCAAGCCAAATCTTGTTTTCTTGGCATGCCATGTAAGAATGGAAGGAGAGAGAGGAGCAGGGGAGGTGGTTACAGTGAATGGGTTCAGAAACAGGAATATCATAGTATACCTACTGTTCAATAACACACTCTCAGACACTCACTAAACAACATCAAGGGCTTTTATCCAACTATTTCCTCTTGCACAGCATAATGATAGCATAAAGATCCTGTGCTAACAGCCAATGTGATCACAGCAACACATCATCATCTTTGCTGTTAAGTGATTCTTACTTTCCTGGAGGCAAAGGCTTACATCTTACATCCAGTGTTTGGATAAAATGGATTTAATCATTGTGCTCCTCACCATTTAAAGTGGTAACCCTTTATATTATATATTTCTTTTATACATTTGTTGTTATAGTGTTTTAGCATTACATTACCCAGATATCACTTGTGAAAAAAATGGAATTACTATTGTGCTAAATAACCATGTTAAAAATTTAACTTTAAGGGTGTTGCATTTTACGCTCAGTTTAAGTCACACTGGCTGAAACTGTCAAGCCAAAAGCCTGAAATGTCGATACAAATGTACAGCAAATTGTAAATGTTACAGTGACTTGGGTTGTGTATGACTGACAGGTGAGAGGAGTGACGGAGGCGGCGGTGAAAAGGCATGCTGGAGGATTGGGCTCAAGGTAGCCTGGGACATCCACACACCTGGCCTGATGCTGCCACTGGAGTCTGGAGACTGCTATTACATGCGAGGTACTAAATCTTCTCTATAAACACACATGTGCAGACATGCTCACATGCACATGTAAACACGCAGCTCACACAAGCTCGGCCACACACACCACCGTGTCTGACTTTAGAGGAAGGGGCACTTTTATTACCCTGTTTTTTTAGTGTTTCTTGTACTTTGTCCCAAATGACCCATGCCAGCAGGATGCACTTCGCCCTCGCTCTCATGCTCTATTCTCTCCTTCTAGCTGTCTCAGCAGGAGAAATGGAGCTGAGATGTGTGTGCGCGTGTGTCAGAGGTGTTACTTGGCCTGAACACAGTGCTTTAAGATTCCATGAAATTGTGTGCATTAGAGAGGTTAGGAAAACCAAATGTTATTTTTTTGAAGTCCTGTGACCCATGTCTCTATGGAGAGGACAGACAGCGAGCCACAGGCGTGTAAATCAAAGCTTAATGCTTTTGGCTGCTGGAGACACCTCCACCCTCCTCTTTTCGGCCCCATGGGCCCTTCCAAGCTTTCTCATATTTTCTGAGTGTGAGGACATTTATCCACATCACAGCAGAAGCTTGTGTTCAGATGTACAAGAAGTTAAGCTCCGTGGTTGAATGAATGGGGGATTTATCATTTTTAAGGGCACTCTGCTGTCATAAGTATATAAGGGAAGGCATAGAGTACAATCCTGAGTTAGTCCTCCTTTCATCTGCTTGATGAATTACTGCATTTTTAAAAACAAATTGTAATTTGAAAGCTTAAAGATAAAATCAGATCAATAGTGCAAACTGAACTGTAACACCATATCCATTCATGATGTTTAGTGAGAACTTTTTGCCCCCAGTCCTTCTAAATGCTTTCTGTTAGCCCATGGCAGGTGTAGACAGATATAATTACTTCTGAGGTAAACTATGTCCCAAACTTCTATTTTCCACCTATCAACCTTACATTTTTAATGGCCTGACTGTGCCCAATATTTCTCTATAGATCAATAAATCAAATAGATTTTTCTTTTTTTTCCTTATTTTCTATATTTTATCATCCAACTAGTGCAGTGCCCGTTCAAAATGTGTCTGTTTGGAATGGGCTGACTGCTAAGCCTCTGGTATTGCTGCTTGCAGCTTTCTCATGAACCACTCATCTAAAGTAGATCCACACTCGACACTGCACTTCCATGGGGCCTGAGTCATACACCTTGTGTCCTCTAGCAATGCTAGAGCATATATATCATTTGGGTGCAAAAGATCACAAGAACAGTTACGGCTTCAATGATGTCAAAGCCCCATTCAGTGTCTATATACAGTATACTGTAAGCTTCGGATTTTACATAGTGAATTGAGGTGATGTTGTTCCCTGGACACTGTATCCAGAGTATCTGGGGTATCGCCAAGATCTCCTCCAGTTGTAGCCATAAAACCAAAGCACAGCCAACCCTGTGGCATGTTCACAACTACATCAGCATTAGCGTTCTTATTCTTCTATTAATTGCACACAGATAATCAACTGAGTGCTGTCATTGCTAACAGCTAGCTATTATGTACCAGGCAATGTTGTCAAGTTATGCACATCACTGATGCTTGAAATGTTTAGCAAAATGGCAAACTTACAAGACTTGTCTCATCTCTTTTTCTTCATCTGTTCTTGTATGAACTGTAACGAGCGACTGAAGTGTACCGAGCATGCTGCTGGCGGAGTAACAGTTAATAGGGGGTCCCCTTTCAATATGCTAGGATGTGATATGAGAAATTGTGCAGCACGGGAAGAGAACTGGGTCACTCAGCTTTTTTTTTTTTCCTCTTTTTTAGCATGGGCATATAATTTGTGCACAAATACATGTCCAGATGCTGTACAGATACAGTATATTACCTGGGGTATTAACCAGAACAATTCCTGCTGAGTTTTTGTAAGATTGTTACTAGTTGTTTCTAGTGTCAGGAGTGGAAAGGTTGTTAGCTTGCCACTAGATAATTATTGTGTAATTGCTTTAGTTCCTGGGATGTTAGCAGGTCATTAATAAGAATTTGCTATGTACCATCCAACACATTTATCTAACTGAATATTAGATTGCCTATCTACTGTACCTATGTTAAGTTAGTGTGGTTATAGTGTTTTTTTAAATAGGCCACTTTAAAGTGTTTGTCAATCTGACTCTTTTTTTTTTTACAAGTAAGAAATAGGAAGATTGTAATGGATTCCTGAAGTTGACTCTTTGAAGCTGCTATGTTTTCAACTGAGAGCGGCGATGTCTGTACCTAATATTCAGCTTGACAGGGCTTGAAGCCGACCTCCTTTAGCTGGATAAGATTTACAATAGAACAGTCAGTTTCAGGCCAGCCATGATAATAGAGTGATGGGCTGTTGTGCAGACCATTCTAATGGGACTTGACTGTCGCGGATCAGTGGGGATTTATGCTCCACTTGGTGAGTACGCCCTTGAGAGGCCAACTGCTGCACAACGATAGCAGCTCACCCAGTCCTTGGCAGTCTGTTGCTTTGTCGGTGTACCTGAATTAAACACTTGGCACAATGCACGAACATATGCACGCACCTATAAATTTGCACAACCCACATGTACAAAAACACACACACTCACCCATGCAAAGTCCTCTGCTTATTGAAAGAAGACCCCGCCTTTTCAAACACACACATACACATCACAAAAGCAGCCACCACTAAAGGATGTGTTAAAATATAATGTACCAGTGTTTTAGTGACATACTGCCTATGATAGATGGTTTTGTGGTATTAAAGGAAAACTACAATGGTGTATAACCACAGACACTGTAATGTCTTTTCAACACCATTTGTCGTCGGCTGGCCCTTTTGAACTGCTAATGTCTGAGCTGCTGGAGGCAAATTGAATCACCATCATTTCCACCCAAATGGAATTTCAGTGGTTAAAAAAGAACAATGCAAGTCTTGACACCGGGCCTGTTCAATAATCAGATTTCCAGCTCCCAATGCACAGGGGGGGGGGGGGGGGGGGACGGGAGAAAA
>JBBPCS010000130.1:5158076-5172236 GCA_037974645.1 Hollardia meadi
CCAGCTCCCCCCGCACCGGGGGGGGGGACTGGAGAAAAGAGTTGACCCAATATATTTAAAAGCCTGCTTCCTGGAAAAGGAGGACAAGTGGCAGCAGGCGCAGGGGTTGAAAGAAAGATAAATATTTATTACAGTTATCGAGTTTGCCTCTACTCCCTCCTGATCCCACTGACGCATCAGACGCGCCAAGAAAAGAGCAGATTGATGGAGATAATTTGTTATTGGATATAAACAGTTTTAAAGACGCAGAGTAATTCTGCCCAGAGACCTAATCCTTCACAATCTCATCAGGGTGAAGAAAACACCGGCAAGTTGTTTTGTTTGTCACCATCTTTTTTTCCCCTCCTACCAAACAATAATATCTTGCTCCCAAAGCATTTGGCTGTTTGACTTTCAAATCACAGGCATTAGCCAGTGTACTCTTGCTCAAGGCGGGTGTAAATATGCACATGTGCTGTGAATGACAGCTCTGTCATGGCTAAATTAATTATTGGTATGAGGCAAATAATGGCAGAGCTGAGAAACATCTATACACACAAAGAAACACATGGAGGGATACACAGGAAACAGCAGTAAGGCCTCTTCGTAAAGCTTCTGTGGTATTGGACAAATGTTTGTTGGTATGGCTCTTCCATCTTGACAGATTGAGCGCGATCTGGTTTTGTTTGGTAATTAAAATTATAGCACAATGCTGCTCATTCTATTTGATTCGGTCTGGACCAAGCGCAATCTGTCTGAGCCTACAAGATGACTTAGTTGTCATGTTGCTTCATGTCCTGCTTTTCATCTGTTTTTCTGTTGTAATCAGTACTTTTCATGGTCTGTTTTATTCGTTAATATAATTAATTAAAACTACAAGATCAGAATATGTAAACTCTAATTATCTATTCTGTTGCATTTTTGTGCGCTACCATGTTTTATTAAATAGTTATTTCTGATGGATGAATATTCTTTTCTTTTCGGGCCTGTTCTCTTGTTTACTCCTCTTCACTGCTCTGTTGATGATTGTTGATGGTATTTTTTTATCAGTTTCTTCTGCTTTCTCTTCCCTGTGTTTACCAGATGACCTGAACACTACCCACCAGCACTGTGTCCTAGCTGGAGACACCGCACGCTTTAGCTCTACACACAGAGTGGCCGAGGTGAGAAGGCAACGGGCCTAAATGACAAAACACAGTGTTTTGATGCTTGACAGCCTGCTATGACTCTTGTTCAGTTTCAGTGAGCACTGCTGCTGTTACTTACATGTGATATTAAGGAACAGCTGTGTAAAATTAAAAACTGAAACAGTGCGACTGGTAAAAAATGACAAAATTATATAAGGCATGTCTTCAGTAAAATGGAAAGATTCTGTGACCTCTAATGAGTGAAAAGAAATGTGCAAATGTATGAAAGCTTTTCAAAGTAGTAAATACATTTTGTCTTAATCATCTACTGACACCATTTCCTAAGAAGAATAAATGAATAATTTAATGGCAATTATTAAAGGTATGAATTGAATAAAATTTATAAAGTATGTTTGTATGCTCACAAACAAACATACTCTAAAATGCATTAAAATATATTTAGATATAAAGTATACTTTTCAAGGTTTTGAAAAAATGTGATTTTGACAGCAACAGATCATGGCAATTCAGATCAAATTTAAGAGTTAATTGTCAAGACTTCTTTATCTGGTTATTAATTGTATGTTTAACTAGCTTTATGTAAAGTGTCAAGTTTTCGTTTGTTTTCTGATACACACAGCAGTTATTTGTATAACACTGGGTCCGTTCTTTCCTCACAGTGTTCTAGTGGGACCTTGTCCTACATCCAGTCACAGTGTCAAGAGGCCCTGTCCAACCTGCACACTGACCCAGAGACAGGCTCCCACAGCCTGCTGGCCCTGCTGCCGACAACGCTACAGCACTGTGAGGAGATTCACAATGAGGTGGGGACATGGTGGTGTATCTTCATACTGTATGCATATGCATGCGCATGTGTGAGTACATTTGTGTTGTAGAAAGCTGTTGTTGCAGTTGTTGTTGACGTTGATTTTGGCCTGCTTGAAGTACCAGATGACTGAGATTTGCCACATTGGACAACAAAGAATGTGCCAGTAAAGTTTAGACAATAGCATGCCAGTAAAAGTTTTAATACGCAGTATGTTTCTGTGATCAACCTGCTTGATATTATTTGAATTGATCTGATGCTCTAGTCCTTGCCCACTTGGTATTCCAAGGAGGTTAAAACTGGAGCCATCTGCAAATATGACAGGATTACAGAATATTGAGAGTTTTTGATGGAATATAGAGAATTTAGGCACGTGAATAATATGGATAAATATTTAATTAAGGAGATACATTTTGTTTGAACAAACCTATGCGTTTGTGACTTTCTGCATTTGTAAAGATCTACTTGTTTATGCTTACCGCACACTGCAGATAGTAAATACAGTACATGCTATCAGTGTGATCTTTGGCCTGGTCAGCAGTTTTGATGTCATGTCTACACCATCCCATGTAGGGGTGCTGGGTTACCCAGTCAAAATATGATCAAAGACTTGTAGAATAATCTATGTGACAAACAATGGAGCATTTCAACAAATACACTGAACCAATTTTAGTCATTGGAACTGTGTTATATAGTTTGGCAAAACAATTTATCGTGGTTTGACATGACCTTTCCATTTCCTCTCCACCGTGGGACCAACAGACAATACTGGCAGTCCTCTGACAACAGGTTAAAACTGTAAATGGCAGAGTGGGAACTTGCCAGCTTTCTACATTCTACTTACTTGGTTGTTTAATGCCTCCAATATGAAATCCAGGTTGTTCTCATTTGTCCAGGCCTGTGATGGATAGTAAGGCAATAGCCTCTCCATATGTTATCTAAAGATGGAGTCGTCATCTTGTTTGTCATCCTCCCTAACCCTTTTCACACACAACAACAAGTGATGCTGGTTTGGGGTATTGAGGGATAGACCGAGGTCAAAAAAGAGGAACGTGAAAGGCTGTCTGTGGAGCTACCAGCCTCCTTTGCTAACTTGCCGCAGGCCAACAGTTAATATAGCACTTCACCTCTACCCCTTTACACCCCTGGGCTCAAAGCGCACATTGGAGCTGACGCAAGCACCGAAACCCCTCAGCAGGACGCCATGACGGATGAGTCTGACGTAAGGTTGTTTAAAGGTTGTAGACAATATTAATTATTTAGCACTGGCAAACAATAGGACTGTCCGTGTCAGGAGCGTTGTGCTGGTTTAGCTACCAACACCTGCTAGTTTGCTACATAGCGCCATAGGATTACCAAGCACAGGTCCCCACTAGGATGGCAAGGCAGGTTTACTTAGGATGCTAAACAGGATGCTATTAATAAAAGAGCAGATGTTTGTGTTTGTATGTGTGAATGCTTAAGTGGGGTGGGGGTGCTCTCCGGGGCTCAACCCTACCCTACCTGGCACTCACAATGATCGATGTGGCCATTTGTTTGGAGTTGCCCACGAGAGCAGAACACCCACCTTAATGATGTATTGTTGGTGGAGTTATTTATGATGACGGCCCACTTTGGCGCTTGGCGGGTGCATATTGCGTAGGTCGTGTTTGACATGGATGACCAAGGAGCGAACAAGCCTGAGACGTGCAGGCAGCCTGACCTGAGCAGTGCCTTATGGGCCTTTCCTTAAAAAGGGCTAAACAGCAAGGTAGCACTGGCTGAGGTGCCATGGATACTATTGTACAATGTGGTGCAACAGGGGTAAGGGAGAGTGGAGGTTGACACTTGTCAGAAGGTGCGGGTGGGTCTGACGATGATGAAGCAGAGCGTCTGCCATCTGAGTATGAGTGTTCGGGGATGGGGTGGGATGTCTAGTTGAAGAAGTGGTTGATGGGAGACAGAGACAGAAATGAAGACAACTGAAGTTCCCACCTGTTTGTTAAGCGTGGCCCCTCTCACTGTCTCTTTTTAATCTTATCTCCTGTCTGAGGTGAGGGGGGTGGGGGGGGGGGTGTAGTCTGACATAGCATCGCCACACGGCCCCCATGTGCATGTTTAGCTTTGAAATGCTAATCCCAGATGCAAACGTCTTGTCTCATTTAAAGCCACTGTGTCACTTCCCAGGTGGGTGTGTGACAGAGTTCCCTCAGGGACCCCCACTAATGATGCTAGTCCCCCCACAGTAAATATTGAAGGGAGGGACAAGGTTTTCCCACATGTTCTGCCAGAAAGTAAACTGTGTGGAAGCAGGTGTGTGTGACCTTCTAATGTCCTGTTTTCAGGCCACAATGTCTCCCCAGACTCTTAGGTCTTTGCTTGGCTTTGAAACACCTTTCCAGAGGGGCTTATGGTGGTGTATACGGAAAGCTGTGGCTGTACAGTATAAGCTAGCTTGTGTATTACCACTCTGAAAGTGTGTTATGAGTATAAATTGCGTGCCTGGTTGCTCAAAGAGAGCTAGGGGGACCAGTTCTTCTGGCTGATATGTGAAGAGGCCAGGAAAGGTAAACAGAGGACGGCAGAGTGGGATCGATCCCACTCTCATAAGTTCCCACCTTAGGGCCCTGGCCTGGAAATTGATTGGACCCGCTCAGGGAATACCATGAAGGTGTGGAAAAAACGCGCCTCATTAAATGGGAAGAAAGAGTGCTACTCGGCTTTAACGCTAGAGTTGCCATGGTGGGCCGCTGGTCGACTAATGTGGGGCTAATGTTTAGTTAGTGTGTCCATCACCTGGAGAGATGACAGCGACTGCCGCAGGGGAGCCACTAGCTTCTCTCTTGCTCCCCCATGCCGTCTCAGAGAAAAACTAGCCCTAACAACCACTTTCTCTTCCACACACACTTTCGATCTGTCTGCCTGGATAGGTGGCATTTAGTCAGAGTTTCCCTCTTGGTAACTCTCAGCTGGGTGGCCAGACTCCAAATGCCACATAGCCAACACTCCTCAGTAGCTTCAGATAGCCTGCTTTGTGGCTGCCACTGGCCTGCGCAGTGGGGAACAGGCAGCCATGTCAGCTCAAAGTGGAGACACAGGTTGGTTTCTTCTGACTAAAGGACAGGCAGACAATCAGAGAGATGGAAGGAGGGACTGACAGAGAGAAAAGGACGTCCGATATCGGCGCTTGGAGGCTTTGTTGTGTGTTTGAGCTGTAGTGATCGAAGGGAAGTGGATTTGGAGAGTGTTGAAGGGACCATAAAGGATGACATTTCTTTGAAGGGTGGGTTGTATGGAGTGACTGAGTGGCTGCTGAGCAGTGCCATTGGCTGTGAATTCTCCCTGACATGCCCTAGTCCTTGCATGTCATCCCTGCTGTGATCAGAGCCTTTTGGAAGCAAATGGTAGGATGATTCTGTGCACTACCCAAGGCGGACCTCACTCAAGTTGATGGTGCAAATAATTCAGGCCCTTTGTTTTAACTTGCTTGGGGTGCTGGATGGTAGGTGACCTGTTTCATAATGCCACTTGGAAATGTCATCAATCGCAGCACAATGTTTTCAGCTCAATGGTATGCTATTTGATGGCACTTTGAATGTCAGAAAGGTGTTGGGGTAGGGGGTTTCCAAAGTTATCCGACCATCCAGCAAGCAGTTGTTATGGTGTATACTGACCTCTTAAGGTTAAAGACCCAAAGGTTTTATAATGAAGAGGCAACCATTTTTCCCACAAATTACACATATACTGTACATAACCAGGTTACATTTAGTAATACAATTTGGGATGAAACTGCATGCCACCTGATTATTTTTGCTGGCAATCTTTCGTTCCAGTGCAGGACTTTTTCATGCACTGCAGCAAAAAGTTGTACGGAGGATGTCGGGTGGACGCCATGCTAAACACTTGACGGTGACGCTAGAGACCAGAGTTCACGTCCCATCTCATGTTTGAAGTTATTGACAGCATTGACAGCAAGTGATTTGTCTCATAGTCCTTCAAAACGTATTACCTAGTACAAATTAGTTTTATATGAGCATAATTTGTAACAGAGAAATTAGGAGACAATGCTAAATGGACTGCATTTATATAGTGCTTTTCTTGTCTTACCACTCACTGCGCTTTACACTAGAAGTCAGCATTCACCCATTGACACACGCATTTATAAACAGGATGGCAATAACTACACTGATGGCAGTGGAAGTTGGATGAGAGTGGATTACTGGGTTATCCAAAAATATATGCTATTTGAATGGAATAATATTCAAGAGCAGTGAAATGAAAAAATAACAAGCAAATGTTTTCAGTAGAAAAAAAATGGCATTTTCATTTCATGAGGTTTTTTTTGGATAGAAAGTACCTTTTTAAACCTTGTTGAAAATATTTGTGATTTTGCAGCTCTACAAAGGGTCTGTTGTATACATTGCCTAATGCTCTGTTAGAACAACAACAAACAAAATAGTTTTCAGAAAAGGAACAATAGCTCTCTGAGTCCCATTTGATATGTGACTCTTTTGCATGCAACCACTTTTTGTTTTGTACAGTTGTCTGCGTCAAAATAAAAAGGAGCGTGCATTGTTTTGGGTGGATGATGCTTTGTAGGACGTTTTGGGGGAGGGCAACTCGCAGTGTCTCGCATTTACGTTGGCGGCAATTGGGGCAATCTTTGACATGCACACTGGATGAAATGTACGTGCAGACGTTAACAAAGCCACTCACATACCTATGTAGACAGATAGACGCAACACTGCCGCACATACAGCTACAAACACAGTAACATGCACACAGAAAGGCACACTTAGAAATAGATAGGCTACACCTGACTACAAGACGCAGCCTTGCGAGGATTAAATCAGCACTTCAAAAGAGCAGGAAACAAAAACACTCCCAGCGGAGGAGAGGGGAGCCGCTCGACAGCCAAGACTGTCATCTCCAGACAGAGCGAGGGAGTGGGAGCGAAGGGGAAGGAGGGAGGAGAATGAGGAGAGGAGTGAGAGGGCGGAGTTTTCAGGTGTGCTGACTGGAAGGTGCGTGCAAATAGGCATATGTGTGTGCGTGATGTACTGTGTGTCTGTTTGTCTGGGTGTTTGTGTTTGGTATGGGTGTGTTGCATTCATAGAGATGGCCAATATTTGTATTATTGGCAGTAGAACTTTTTATCCATGCATGTAATTAAAACAATGCGTCTTTACTGTGTTGTTCCTTTTAGAGACCTCATAAAATGATTTAATGTACTTGTATAATTTTATGACATGGAAAATATGCAATTAAAAGCAATGGATACATTTTCAAGGGAAAAATTAATTTTCTCTATGCCAAAATCATATATAAGTTTTAATTTGTAAAATCTGACACTTTTAAATATTTTTAAAAAGCAGTTTATATAAAAAGTATGTAATTCATTACAATTTTGATAACAAAAAGAAATATACTTTGACAAAAAAGGCCAATATTGTGTATTTAAGTAAAGAAGTGAACACGATATTATTCATTCAAAAATGAAATATTAACCAAAAGTCATTTTCATTGCAAAATTAAAATATTCTATTTTTTTAACATGATGTTTTGCTTGTTCTGCGGATTGCATATCAAAGTTATAGTGTCCAATTTTATTTACTCAGTAACTGTTCAAAGTTTACATGCCATTTTGGAAAAAAATATAGATAATATATAATAAAAATATATATACGTGTAAAACAAAAATGAGGCTATAAAGTTCCATATGTCCATGTTTCATATGGTAATTTCATTTTAAATAAAATATGCTACAATGTTTCATGTTTGAACTAAGGAGCAGTGACAGTTCAGATTAGACTTATTTTTTTTCCCTTTTATTTTAATTTTTTTAGATTAGACCAACCCATGGAAGAATTGGCTGTCTCTCTAAACTTTCTTTAACATGTGTGCATGTGTGTCTTCAGGTGGAGTTTGAGTGGCTGCGGCAATACTGGTTTCAGGGCCAGCGCTACGCTCGCTTCTGCAGCTGGTGGACCAGACCGATGGAGCGGCTGGAGAAGGATTGGAGGCTCATGGAGACCGTGGTAAGGCCGCTCAGACACAATATTGACCTCACTGTCTGCTTTCTCAGCCTGCGTAGTTTACTGAACTCAGTGTCACTCACATCACTGATTCTTCGTCAAAGTAGTTCGTCATTTCTGTAGCAGAAAACGCCGCAAACACACTATCCTCCTTCCTAGGCTTTTCTTTGATGACATTTCTGTTTTAGAAAATAGATGAGAAGAAAACATAGATCTTAAGTTATTTTTGATATACAAAACCTGTTTGGAATAACCTAATTTATTGTTCCTGATTTTAATAATAAATTGTAGGCCAAGTAAATAAAAACTATACTAACTATCAAAAATAGTACCCAAATAATATTCTTTAAAATGATTAATACTACTTATATGACTACTACTACTACTACTACTACTACAATAATAATAACAATAATAATAATAATAATAATAATAATAATAATAATAATAATAATAATAATAATAATATAGCCCATAATTTGAGCAGCTTCATGACTATTACAGTCTCTCTTTCATTTGGTAATAAGAGTTTCACCTTTCTGAATGCTTAACATGCCTCTGCTTGTGCTTCTTACACAAACTACATAAGTGATCTGCTGTCCTGTAATGCTCCTCACAAGGGAGGACGTGTTTAAAATTACATGATGGATTGTCTAACTTCTTAGTGCAGTGCGTTATTACAGATGTGTCGTGTTTAATCGTAGCCTCACTGAAGTTTTACTAGAGAGAAAAGTGGGTGTGCAGCTATTAGTTAGACACCACTGTAAAGGAATCACACTTAGTAATGTCAGACTCATAATTAAGTCACCTGAGTCACAGCTCTGTGCTGTGCATATGTGCTGCAGACATGCGCACACACCCACATGGCAGTGTAGATATACAACTCACAAACACACACAGGTAGAAAATCTTGCATTCTCTCCTTTCTCCTTCTCGCAGGTTCTATACAGTCCTTCTCTCACAGCTACATTTTGAAGTGTGTGTGTGCGCGTGTGTGTGTGTGTTCATGTGTGTACGTGTGTGTTTAACATCCAGACACAAAAAGCAGCAGGGGGCACTCTTGTATCACTGTAGCAGCAGCGCAGGGAGTAAAAGAGCAGTGCTCCTTTTTTCTCCTCTCTGCTCCTCCTCTCTCTCTCTTTCTGTGTCTCTTTCTGTCTCTCGCCCAAGCCTGCTGTCTCTGGGAGCTCTCTGTCTCTGTCAGTGTCGAGCGCTGAGCAGTAATCACATCTAATGCTCAGGCGGGGATAAAGACAGGGGCTTGAGGAGAACAGTGCTGCTGCCGATGCTGCTCAGCTCTGCTCGTGGTCTCTTTCTCTCCCTCTCTCTCACTTAGTGGAACAGCCTGGCAGAGGGTGGGTAGGTGGGGGTGTGTGGGGGGGTTAGTAGACAGGGGCTAAACTCATCTTGAGCTTTACCTTTCTGGCCCAGATGAAGTGTGTGATTTGGACCTGTATTTAGAAAAGGGCATCGGTGAAATGTGAGGTCCTTGATATTTCTTCTTGTTTATATTGCTTGTTACTATTTATTGTTATTTTATTGATGCTCTTTTCTAACACTGGAAATTTCCCCGTTGTGGGACTAATAAAGGAATATCTTATCTCATCTTATCTTATCTTCTCTCTCTCTCTCTGCTGCCGTTTCTCCACCTTTCTCTAATGGGCAAGCAAATCATATCCACTGTGTGTTTGTGTATGTGTGTGTTTTTAAACATCAGACTTTACACAATACAAAAAATAAATGTTTTTTAGTAAAAAATAAGTTAAAAGCAATATAATAAGATAATTAAAAATAAGTATATATTAATATAATTTTGAAAATAAAATGTGTAGTATTTTTTACATCTCAAATTACTCTGTTTTTAACAATATTTATTTTTACAATCCTTTGACTAAATTTGATGTAATCTTATAGTGTCAAATCACACAAAAGAAAGTATATCTTTTGCAGAAATGTATGCTCAGGCTTCACAAAAATAATACACTGGTGAGTGCATAAATGTAATCACTCACTGTTGTGATGAAAGACGACATTATTGCTCTTGCAAGCAATATTTACATACATGCATCGACCTCTGATATGCTGATGAAAAGCACTTTATCGATGTGACTTATAGATTTTCCTTTTGGAGGGCTTGATAGCTGTGGCTCTCTCCGCAGTCAGATTAAAACACATTTCTCATTACTTTGAGTTATTTAAATTATGTGGTTTCCCCATACATTCCTTTATTGCATATATTTTACATTTCGAAGCTGGCAATTGACAGTATAGTGTAATTTAGTGAAATACGAGTGACCTACTGTGTGCAGATGCTGTTTGCAATTTATTTAGACTTTTCTGTTCTCGCCTGCAGAGTAAATTTCAATACGACATTATTTTTGTCAAATTTTTATATCACCATGGGTATTTTAAAACAACAAATATATGTCTCTTTAAATAGGGTTTATAAATTGACACTGTGTCATTTTATACACGGTGCTGTAGCAATAAAGCAGCCTATTGTTTTATCCCGCTAAAATAGTAATACAAACCGCCAGCCTTCCTCTCTTTATTGTCATATTTAGCACACAGTGTTGTGGGATGCGCTGGGCTATGTATGCGTTTGTTAGTCCGTATGAAGAATATTGCAAATATGGGGGGACTAGCTCCTGTTTATGGATACTGTCTCTCCCTGGGGCTCCCTCTCTGCTCCTCAGCCTGTTGTCATGCAAATGCTCATCCTTCCATTTGAATGACATTCTGATAAAATACATAAATAAATAAATAAAGAACCAACACAAAACAAGTCCACTTGCTCGCTCGCCTTTTTTTGGTACCTCATGAATTCATGTGGTTTCTTGATAGAAACAAAGAGACGTGCTGCCGAATAAACTTCAAGTGTGTATGTGAACGTATAGCAAAAGTATAATATGTATATGAGTGTGTGGGGGGGGGTGGGGTGGGGGGTAGTGTAGGTAAGTTAAAGGTTGTTTCTGAAAGGGGGGGAAAAAGAACATTAACTTAAAGGTTTTACATTCCCCTGTGATTCAGGGTGCTAAAGTCCATTTAGACCTGCCTCACTCGCAGCTTTATGTTCCCCCAGGAGCCCGCTATCATGGCTATCATAACAATAGTGACATTTCCTTAAACTAGCAACAATGAATAGCTTCCGTCTGACTGACAATAGGCAGAGAGTCTTGCCTTTATGCAGAATATTTTAAATACCGGTGTGGTATTTTTTATCTTTCCTCTTTTCACCGTGGGGGAGAAGCGGCAGCAACAAGCCCCTGGGCACATCTACCCTTTTTTCCTCCTGTCCTGCGTGTGTGTGTTTGTGCTTGTGTGTGTGTTTTTTTTTTGTGTGTGTGTGTGTGCTATTGATGTTAATGTATGCACTTGGCATGACTTTAATTGATTTAGCAGCTCTGCTTGCAAAGTACAGCTTTTTCCCTAATTTGTCACTTTCCTGACTTCTGTGGCTGCTCATCTCACAACTTCAAAAGCCACCGTGGATGCAAAGAGATTTCAATGCACTCCGTCTCCCTCTCTCTCCCCCTCTCTCTCTCCCTCTTTATGTTCTTTCTGTCTCTTGTTCTTTCCCTCTCTCTCGCCCGCTATCTCGCCACCATCTCTGTCTCTTTCTCAGACTTTGTCCCTCATTTGACAGCAGAGCGAGCCTTGTAGATGGAAATCTTTTCAACACATATCAAGGAAATTAATCTACTTTCATAATAAATGGGATCCACTCAGTTGAATACATTTGTATACTTCAAGATGTACAAAACAGGAAGTGGTATCGGGGCCACGTCTCCCTCTACTCCACTCACCCAGGCTGTCACTCCCTGTTTATCCGATGGTTTGGTCACACACACATGCACACACTCTACTCATACGGACTCTCCCTGTTTTTTTCTTATTGTGTGACAAAATTTACCTCCTCTGATTTTGCGCACATGTGTGTGTATGTGCAGGGATGCACTTAGTGACCATTTCATCTTCTCCCCTCACTTTAATAACTGTCTTCGGAAACAATCTGGGCTGCTGAGGAGGTTTGCACTGCAATCATACGCAGCCTGGCCCGGTCGCCATCGATAGCTGATTAGGTTATTGACCTAGCATGTGGAGGGTGGGTGGTGAGGAGTGGCCGGGGAGGGAGGGATGAGGGGGAGTGAACTGTAGGGAGAGTCTGTAGAGATAGACACAGAGAGGGGGAGGAGGCAAAAAAAAAAATAGAGAGGTGGTTGTTGGGGGGGGGGTCAATGTAAATGTTATTGCTGTGTGAGCTCATTTGATCAAAGTCCTGGAAAGGTTAAGCGAATCCAATCTGGTTTTGTATGGCAGAGTGGAGACACAGGCGCTAGGGAAGAAACCCCCAGGACGGAGAATGGATTATCATATTGGCGCTGGAGTAGCAGGGGCCTCCGACGGACAGTTTACCCTGCCCGTAATGCGTTTAGACAGCAATTGGCCTTAATAACCTTTATTGACTTCAGCGGGTCAGTGCCAAGAATCTAATTATCAAAGTGTATCAATTTCATTGGAGTTTAGAGTTGCACCGCTCACAATAATTATTTTAAGGTCAGGCCGGGGCAATTAATCCCCTCTCCACTTATTTGATGGCTTTGTAAAACATTATAAATGTTATGGTTTCTGTTGTGCGTTTCACCGTAAATTATTTCAGGGAGCAATTTTTCGTAATGTGTTATTTGGAGAGCTTGCCGTGCTGGTCCAGCTGAGGGGGGAAAAAAGGCAGCATATTTTCGTAAAGCTAGAGGCCACAGCTGAATCATGTTGCAGATGTTTACCAGCAGCAATTTTTCTCTTTCACTCGCCGTTTTACTTGCATTGCGGGCAGAGTTTTATACCCACTTTATATGCACACATGGAACCCAGATTAATTATAAGTGTGAACTAAGCAGTAAACTGTTTAAAGACCATTTATATTGCTCATTATGAAGCCATTTATTATCTCTTACATTAAATCACACCGTGTTTATGCATCGGATTGTTTTGCATTTTAAGCTCTATACTGTGCAAATAGGCTTATACATTTATTATATTCCAATTCTTTGTGTTTTTCTTTTGTGTAAATACGGTATGTTTGCATCTGTGTGTGTGCATTGGGGTTTCTATGTATGTGTTTGTGTCCGTGTGTGTGCACCAGTGTGTCCGCACTGTGAATGAAAAGGAAAATGTACAGCTCCACAGTTGTTTATCCCTCATTGACAGTCAATGCCTGCTGTTACCTGGATAGCAGCTGTTTTTCTTTATCGCACAACATAGACTAGAGGCCTAATCCACACGTTCATTATTGCACGGCCTTGTTTACCCACAGCTCTGTATTAGCTTGCTTGCTTTGCCCTATTTAGACGGAGCTGTATAAAAAAGAAATTACTCAAAGATTATTGTTATTATTCATTTAAAGAGGAAATATATGGCTGATAATACATTTTACATCACACAGCAGCTTGTGTTTGGAAATATAAAATGAAAAGAAGCAGGAAGAGACAGACAGAGAGAGAGAGAAGGGAGAAAATGTAGCGGTGCAAAGGTATTTGCAATTCTCTTTGAAGTCCCTATTCAACAGGGTAAGCTGAATTTTCGGCGGTGCCTGATAGTGTTCTGCGTAAATGCTTAAACCCCTTTAGAGAATTTTCATGGGCAGATACGCGGTGGCTTGAAGGGAGCGTTTATGTTACCTGGAGCCAATGCAGCCCGCAGCTTTGTACCTAAAGATGTACACTAGTTGTGAATAGAATCCCACAGAGGTTTGTCTTTGACAGAATCTCTCTGCAACATCGCTGTAAGCCGAAGTGTGTGTGTGTGTGGGGGGGGGAGCTACGAACAGAATTAACCCTGTCACTTCTCAGTTGGCGTCTCACAAACACATATATACACAGTCACAGACATGGAGGGACAAAAACACCCAGTTGCATGTGTGTGTCCAGGTGTTTGGTTAGGAAAGGTTGGTTAAATGAAACTTTGTGGTGAAGGCTCTGTGGTAAGACATCTAACACTTTAAAATGGAGAGTATTGCTGTAGCGGAATGTTTGTTTTTTTCAGTCTCCTTTTATGGATTTAATTTAAAGCTAAATTGTATTACTGCAATATTAAGTTCTTGTTTGAATGTTACACAGTAGACTAAAAGTTGTTTATTCAAATGTGCGCACAGAGACATGCACACACTGAATTTATAGTGTTTTACTATTTATTATTGTCTGTTAGTAAACAAAAT
>JBBPCS010000130.1:5188653-5211306 GCA_037974645.1 Hollardia meadi
ACACACACACACACACACACACACACACACACACACACACACACACACACACACACACACACACACACACATATCACGGTGTTATTTTAGCTGTTCATTCTCTCAGTCACTCTCCCCCTCAGCACTAGCAAGGACACACACAAACACTGGCATTCATGTATACACTAGCTCTGCATTCACATATGTTTCACTGCTTATTGTCTCTATCAACAGATTTGACCTCCGTGTCTCACACACACACACACACACACACACACACATGCGCACACTGTGGATCAGACATGATCCAGAGCCTAGAGAAAGCAAAAGTGCCAGGGGCAGAATCCACAGACTAGAAATTCCCGAAAGCAGCATATTTTCTCTAGAAAGATATGTTACCTTCTAGCAGTGCTGTTGCCCTCATCTTTCCCTGGCGCCCCTCTGTTTTGAGTTGTCCCCCCTAGTTGACCCTTATCCAGATGAGCCTTGTAAACAGGCTGTTTCCACACACCTTGCTTTGCTGTTTCGACGCCCACCGCCTCACAACGCTGATGTAGGGCCTGCTCTGATAGTACATTCCAACTGCAGGTGCTGAAAGCTAGAAACCATCTTGCCACATCCACCCCCAACCTAACATCAGCACTGTCGCCCACCATCCCAGTTCCCCCCACCACCCACAATACAGTGTTCCACCTTCTAACCATGTGAAAGCCTAGACTTAGCTCAGGCCACACTGAGATCCTGACAACCAGTATCAGAGACCAGGACAGGAAATGCTCAGTCCTTGTCGGCGGGGCAGCCAGACGTTTACTCTATCAGCAGTGAAAGACTGATTAGATTAGTTTTGGAGGAGTGCAAGCATCCCACACAATATGTTTGAACTCCAGCTGCTCCCGATACCTCCTCTTCCCTTTACACACATTAAATGTCTCTCCCTAACCCCCACTGTCGCCACTTACAAAAAAGCCAGGGGTCATCCTGTCAAGTGGCTGTCAACAGATCTCATTTACACAAAACTAAACACATGGCTATGTGCAATGTTAAGTGGGACGTACTGGTACTGATTAGAGATCTGCGGCTGATGAAGGTTAAGGATTACCTTGCTAGTTGTTTGTGGAGGAAGAAAGTTTGTATTGCATTAATGCATGCTACTGAGATACAAAGTGAAGTCTATTGTAGAATCAGACCAACAGTAAACAAATTTAGTTCACTTCAGGCAGATGTATTTAAACCTTCATTTATTTTCATAAAGGCACTCACCAAAAGATGATTTTTGAAATTAATTTTATGATTCGTTTTGCTGCTTTTTTATATTTGGCATCCTAATTAGGTTTTCACACAATATGCAGCATATTTTATCATAAAAGTGCCTTTTGTTTCCATGGTTTCCATTCAGCACATAATGCTTGCAAAAGGATGGAAAAAAGGAAAAAAAACAAACATGATTGATGACTCTTGCTAGAGGCACATAAACATAAACAACCAGCACTGATTGATTTAGTTTCTCGCTGACTTTTGTTTCTTAAACACCAGTTAAAGCAGCACTGTGTGCACTAGAACATGGGCCTGATAGTTGCCATTTTCTGCCTCCGGGGCATTTTTAGCACTAGCAAGAAGAAAAGAAAGAGAAATTGGACCCAATGACCAGTGGTTCTTCACAGGTGACTTATAGGCACTCAGAATGAGTGATGCCTCGACTCTCCCCGCAAGCAGAAGCAGTCCATTCATTCACTCTGAGCCAATAAAGTTATGAGAGCTTTTTTATTCTTATGAGCTTTTCTGGTAACTGGGTTTTCCAGATGCACATGGTGAATTCTTTGATAGATGCCGCCCTCTGTGTCCCTTTGGTAAATGCCCCATGAGTGCCCTGAAAATAGATGGATTATTATGTGGGTGGGTGAATGTACCGTAGCAGAGCAGTTGTGTATGCCACACAGGAAGTGCAGATTGAAGAGCAAGGCACAACCTTTAGGGAACAGGTCTATTAGGATAGGAAATAGCACATCTCAGTGGCACCAGAACTATAGAGATTCAAAACTAAAGAATTATTAGGTTTTGAAAATGCATAGATCTTATTGTTTGACAAACACTGGGGGTAGCATCCAACAGTGTTCTGTAGTTTTGCTTTCAAAAGTGCTATATTTTGATTTAGAGTAGTTGCTTGGTGTGATGCTATCTTGAATCTGTATGATTACAGTATAGATACATTTGAACCCCCTGGATTAGGGTGACCTTGATGACCTTCGAAAGCCTAGAGGTCACTGCTCTGACCAACAGAAATTTTTTTTTTTGACACAGCCGGCGAGCAAACATTGAAGGGAACAGCTGCGAGTTTTGTACTGACCATGCAAACTGCTGTAGGCTTTGTAAGGTCATTATATGATAATGAAAATCATTACAGAATTACATGGGGGTTTAGGACATGAGAGCAGTGGGGAGGGGAGGGGAGGGCCACATTGGGTTTGATAAATGGACTGTGAAGGTGCCCATCTGGCCCTCTCTATGGCTTTTTCTTCCTGCTCTTTTATCCACTCTCATCCTATACTACCCCTCTTTCATTCCCCTCCTCTGTTCTCCGGCAGGCCAGTGTAAAAGCAAGCAGGCCTGTAGTGAAAGATTAACAGAGTGCAAACCCAACTCACCTCTGTGGAGGAGAAAAGAAGAGGGGAGACAGGCCGAGGTGTTTATGACCCAAAGCAGGGTTTGTAAATGACTTGACCAACCCTGTCCTCCCATCTCTCAGTGTGGGCCAGGAGGAGAAAAGGCAGCCATTGACCTTTGGCATCGGAAACAGTTGCACATTTCAGATTGTGTGAATCACTGAAGTTTGGGGGCACATACTGTATATGTTCATTGCTTAATAGGCTTTGGTAGTAATACATAACAAGGTTTAAAATAATCCTTTTTTTGTTTGTGTGACAAACCTGCTCCACCTCAGATTAGAGAGGGCAGAGAAAGATGGCAATCGCAAACAATTTTATTATTGAAAATGATTCTTCTGGAAGTTTGCAGCATTTTGGGTTAATATGAAGTCAAGTCAAGTTTATTTATATAGCACATTTACAACAACCACAGTTGACCAAAGTGCTGAACAGGTTAAGATACAAAAAAATTAAACAAATATAGAAATAAATAACAACTAAGAATAAAGGAAAACAATAAACATAGTAATAATACAAGAATTACAGCACAATAGAAAATGAAAAAAAGGTCTCTGCTCGAATTGAAAGCCAGCGAGAATAGGTTTGTCTTCAGCAGCGTTTTAAAAGTATCCAGGGTCTGAGCAGTTTTTATACGACATGGTAGACTATTCCAGAGAATAGGGGCAGCCACCGCAAACGCTCGGTCGCCTCTATTTTTTTGCCTAGATCTTGGAACAACCAGAAGCAACTGGTTGGTCGACCTCAGTGCCCTCACTGGATTGTGACAATGCAAGAGATCTGCCAGATAAGGAGGCGCCAGCCCATATAAAACCTTAAAAACAATCAACAAAATCTTAAAATCAATCCTGAAGCGGACAGGGAGCCAATGAAGGGAGGCCAATACTGGTGTTATGTGATCACGTTTTCTTTTTCCAGTTAAAAGACGAGCGGCTGCATTTTGTACCAACTGCAGACGACGAAGAGACGAGGTAGAGCCAGCAGTATGTAGTTCCTTTTATTTCCATGTAGTTTGAACTTTTTTTTAATTTCAGATTATTTTTGAACTGACAATTTTCATTTAAATTGGCAACCATTTCAATTTTTTTAAATTAATCATAGACAAGAATCCTTTTATTATCTAATTCCATTCCAGTCACCCTTTGATAAGAGAAAGAGTTGACACACACAGTACAGGTTACGGTGTCACTATAATAGCTGTACACTCAGAATCTGTGGCGTAGTACATCTGTTGCATGTGTATTACTTTTCTTCAACCTGTTGAGAGTTAGTGAGGTCTTTATCCCAAAACAAAGGCAACGTCAGCTGACATGGCAAGCAGATCTAAAGGACAGAGAAGGAGGTCCACGTGTCCACAGCTGCACTCATCACTCAGCTGTCCAGCTTGACCCATGACCCTGTAGGGCCATCTCCCAGTCTTCATCGGCTTTATGTTTCCTGCCATTGTAAACCTTTCCTGTCTTCACCTGGACAGGGCGCTGCTACACAAAAGGCCCAGTCTGTCATCAAAACCAAGGGTCACTGGGGGCCATCAAGGGCCAGAGAGCCGAGGCTGTGCCCAGCTGAGGATGACCCCACCAGTGATGTCAGCTACCAGTTACACCCCTATGGAGACGCATAGAGACAGAGAAAAATTAAGAGAGAGACCCTTATTGGCTGGCACTTCATTCCAGGAGTGGTGACATCTCCTTTGTGTTATCCCTGACAGACCCTGCCCCGATTCCTGCACTGGGGAGGGACAGGGAGTTAGGAGACAATAGAGGTTTTCTGTCCCTGATGGGAGTTGGAAAGATTGTCAGTGTCGTGTCCACAATAAAGATGGACAGACCACAGCCTCGTCTAATGTGGCCAATGACCTCTTTAAAGCCTCAGAAATAGAGGTGCCATACTGCAGGTATTATATTAGGGGTGTCCCAATATACCAGAATAGGGTTGCATGCTATACCAATACTAGAAAGGTATTGCAATATTTTGCTGTTAAAAAACAGTACAATACAGCATTTTATTAATATCGGTACTTTACGAATGAGTGTTTGGATTCAATGAGAGACATATTATGTGTTGCGTTGATGTGCGACGGAGCGGGGCAGTGTGAACCCCCTGCCTCACTCTGTTGAATGTTGAATGGTATGTGTCAGAAATGAAAATATGATGTGTCACACCTGTTCTGTTGGGTTGAGGTAAAGCTAATTACTCATTCATGCGGTCCCATTTTATTCCACTCTGGAGCAACTGAGTCACTAGCGACATCTTATGGTAAAAGTCTGTATACTGGTCCAGTCTATGACTCAATATTAAACCGGTTTCAAAATCTTTCCCCCGACCCAACCCTACTGTTCAGCTTTAATTGCACGAGGGACTGGGTGGGGTGTCTAAAATTTTAGAATATAGGTTCTTTGACAATCCATGAAATTCTTTGGAATCTGACTGGTTATTACGTGGATGGGTTTGGTAAACAGGGATTTGTGAGGTACAGTTAAAAGAAGGTAGCATTAAGATGTTAATAAGCAGGTTTAATTAGCAAGGGTGGTGGTGGTGTTAGGGGCTGGCATCACAAACCAACATTCTGGTTGGTGGTAGATCGGTCTGGGCATGTTTTCAACCAGGCCTGTGGGATGTAAGTTGCATCCCGAGGTTGCATGTTAATCTGATCTCAGAGACAGCAGCCCCACATTTGCGTCTACATCACCCCACAACAGCGGTCCTGTTTTGTAAGCAGAACAGACAGGGTTATCTCAGTTTTCCTTGGCATGAGTTGTCAGCCAAAAGTTTTGCTGGCTGCGCCATTATTTCTCTTTACCTCAGGGGATTTGCTCACTGTAAAACACCTGTGTGTGGCGGCTGGAACTGTAATCCCACAACCATGTTCTCTACCTGTGTAGTCTGCATGTCTTTTCCTTTGTACCACCTATTTTTGCCGTCATCGGCATCGCTGTGTTTACTTGGTTCAGGGTAATGGAGGAGAAAACAAATAAGCACATGTCATCTGTCTCTTTCATCGCTGGCCAGCCTGTAATTAGCGCAAGCGCAGTGGTTAGCCTAAGACGCTGTCGTCTAATTTGTCTGTCTTTATCTAAAACATGTCTGTGTGGTCCCTTAGACTGGGTACATGCGTGCAGCGAGATCGCCTGTGGCTCGGGTGTTTGTGAGGTGTGTGTTTGTGTGTGCTTGCTTGTAAATTATGAATTTTTCTCTTATGTACCCGCCCCTGTTTAGCAATCAGTCAGTTATGCATGACATGTCCTGACCTCAGCAGAACCTCACAGCTGCTGTTGCTGTAGCAATCGCTCTCCCATCCTACTTAGTTCCCAGGTTGGAAAGTATTTCAGAGTATGTCCTATTCTTGCAGGAATGTGCTTTCAACAAGATGACTGATGACTATTTCTTAACCTCCTACTTACTGTACAAACAAGTTAAATATGCACTTACCCCTATCTTACCTGGTTCTCAAATAAGTCAGTAATTGGCTGTTGAGGTACATGCTTTCTCTCGTTTTGTGGTTAGGTGAGGGAATGGCAGGCTTGCAACTGGCAGGAATCAGTATCACACTCTCTCTCTCTGTTAAATAACTCCCCTCATCCTTGACTGAGTCACAAATGCATTAAATTGCTTACAGGTTTTAATGGAAACAGTCATTTCATAATTATGCATTTCACAGTAAAAGTTTGGCAATGCAATGTGGCACAGATAGGGAGAAAAAGAGGGAGAGTTAAAAATGTCATTAAAGGTCCCACAGACACTAAAACACACTTGATGCAGAGACAGTTTCCCATTAAATGCTGCCTTTTTTAATATGGAAACAAGATTTGGAAAAGACAATGTGGTAATGTGGTGGGAGTGGGGGGGATATGGGTTTGGGCCTGTTTTACTGCTAGCCAGGAAAACCAGGACATTCTTTCTGGTAAAACCCAACATCCCAGAGAGCTGATAGAGCATGATTGGGTGAGGATGTGTGGCAGGCATGTGAAACAAACAGCAAAAACATAGTATTATAGGTCAGTGGAAGGTGTGCTCACCAAAAACACTGTTATTACAGTTAATCTCATCTAAATCCTGTTTGTTCTTGATTGGATAGCAGTTCTCCTTAAAACATTATGTTAAAACCTGATCAATTAAGTAGTGTTTGTGTGTGGTGTTGGAAACTGATATTAATGATGGTTTCTGATAACAATAACCATATTAATATCCAGTTGATATGAATTGGCAATAATGGGGCACTACCCTGTAATCAGGGACCAATAACCAAACGATAAATAGTTTTCAAATGGGTGTTCACTTTATCCCGTGAACGGTCCCGTGAACGGTCAAGGGTTGAATCTGATCACCAAAATGACATGTGGAAGTGTCCTTGAGCAAGATACTGAACCCCAAATTGCTCCCGGTGCTGTGCCATCGGTATGTGAGTGCATGTGTGTAAGTCGCTTTGGATATGGATAAAAGCGTCAGCTAAATGAAATGTAATGTAATGTAATGTAACATACGTGTACAAATAATCACAGACAACTACTTGTTAAAAGAAAATACAATAGCATTTATTGAATTCCAGCACTACTGATCAACAATCTTTAATCAAGAAACATGTATTGTACAACTACACTACAGCACAAGCAGCTATAACACAAGCAAGTATATTAACAATGATGAAGTTGGCGAGCAAGCGTGTGGCACATAATGTGTGTGTGTGTGTGTGTGTGTGTGAGTGTGAGTGAGAGATAGAAAGGAAGAGAGCAAGGTGGCAGACACAGCCACGTGAGTGATTACGTCACGTGAGAGTTCTAAAGATGGTGGCGTGACTGTGAAGCTTGAACAAAGAGCTGTAAGGCAAGAGGGTGTGCTCACACTTTCTTGGCAACAAGATGGCGTGGAGCGGAACTGAGTTATGCTACCACACCATCTGTGCACACAAGGTGTGTGGATGGATGTGAAAGCGTGTGGGTGTGGATGTGTGGGTTAGTAAAGAGAAAGAGAATGAGAGTAAAAGGGCACAAGGGTCTTAACTGCCACAGAAAGCCCCATGTTGTCCCTTTACCACCAAGAAACCGCGCGTGCGAACTTGGGTTTCTCAGGCCATGGCCGATAAAATGCGGCTTACTGGATATATATACGATAGCAGCAAGCTTACACAAAGACGACATACAATCAAAGTGATGTGCTAGTTGCACATGCACAAGCAGCAATATAATACAATCAATGGGACTCGGCAGTCCAATGACTTAATTCACAAGTGATTAAGGAGAGACTTAGAAACAATAAAGCTCAAATGCACACACCATAATTAATGTGTCTCTGCTCAGACAAAAGCCTTTTACTTCGAGATTGCTCCACATAGCGATCGGTGTGTGTAGGGTCCGTCCGCGGTGTCGGGCAGCGTGTCCTCGAGCTTGGGTGACGACGGGTCCTCTGTATCGCTTCGGTCGTTTTAACGGTGAGCTGGTCCTTGTAGGCAGTGGAGGAAAGAGTCAACTTGGGAAAAAAGAGAGTGGGGCATTGGAGTTCCCATTCTCTTTTCTGCAGAAAATGGGTCGTCCGTATCTTCCCTCTGCAGGGATGTTGAGATTGCCGGTTACACATACAACTGATCTTTGGGATACAAACGGTACCTCCTTACAGCAACTTAACGTCACAGGGAAAGGCCAACAGGAATGGTGTTTCCCGATTTTATTCACCGGGACTCCCCAGTTCCTGTGGGTCTTGTCCAATGGGAACCCTGGATTTGAATTTAAACAGAACTGGCTCTCAAGTGCGCATTTGCAAGCTCTGATGGGGTTTCGACGCTTTTCTTTGTTTCTTTGTGCTTCAGACTTTACATGTAGGCCTCTCTTTGTTCAGCCACGTAGTAGGGCCCCAACAGTGGTTAAGTGAAATAATGAGTACGTTGTAGAACCATGAGAGTTATATAAATGATTACGTTTACGCCTCAGTAAACTGACAATCTGGAGATGCTTGTCATGTTTCACATTGTGTTTTGCATATGCTTTGTTACAGTCACTTGTTTGGAAGTTAAACATTTCTGTGTTTGGATTGTTGCCATTTATTACAGAACTAACTTAAAGGGGACCTATGAAGCTCATTTCCAGCTCTATTTTCTCCTGGTACTCCACCTGACTACCTTTCCACGATTCATAGTTCAAAGAATTCCTTATTTATTTTGTACTGGCCTTTAATGGAACCTCTCTGTCTGAAACAAGCTGTTTTACCTCCTGTCTCTTTAAGGTGCCCCTGCCTAAAATGTCCACTTTCTTCTGATTGGCCAACTTTCAAAGTACTGAAGTACAGCTCCCAGTTCTTGTGAGCACCACCTCCTCCTCTTGTTGGTGTATTGGACACACAAATGTATTATGTAGACCTGGTTAAGATGCCGTTGCCTAGCCTTGTTTCCAACATTGCCCAGTGGCCACTCACGGTATTGCACCAAAACATTTCCCCTGCAGCCCAAAAAGCATGTTCCCCATTGACCAGCGTTATAAAAGAGACCTCTGTTGACAGGACACCTCAAACTGCAAACAAGGTCCTAAATAAGGGAAAGCATAATACATCCCCTTCAAGGAATGTACCAGTATGTCATTATTAAACACACACGCACACACATGCATGCATACACACACATCTTTCTTTCCTCCTCTGTTAATTATAACCTACGCCGCTGGAACACTTCATTTCATATCAAGCATATTGTCTCTTCAAGGCTGGCAGGCAGGTCATAAATTATCCTGAAGGTGAGGATGGAAGTTGGAGGAGATAGTTATGAAAATTTCATCTGTCTGCCGTAGCAGCCGCAGCTGCTCCTGTCACCAGCCATGTGCTGGAGGAATAACACCGGGTCATCATTTGTGTGTATGTGTATGGGTGCGTTCTTCACTTTGTGCATGTGCTTAGGTACATGAACACATGTGAACAGCTACAGTGTGCACATATATATAGCACTCACGCATGCATGTCTTGTGTATCTCTGCATTTATCCCTGTATGAATTTGTGTGTTCCTGTGTGTGTTGCTGGACCAGTGTGTACAGCGGGTTGGCCAGGCAAGGCCTGCCTGTCAGTGTGTGGAACATCTCTGGCATCCCTGTCACCCTAGGTCCCCCGGCTCTGCCCTGAAGCAGGGAAACTGGGAGGGGGGACAAGCTCACAGGGCGGTCCCCAAGCTGTCTCTGTTCATTACCGCTACAGAGACGGGACGTGGCCGGCAGGTGGCTAGACCTTTAGTCCTTACCTACTGTGATCATCTGCTGCTCCACTCTGTGTGTCTGTGTGAGTGGTTGGGTGTTTGAGAATGAAAAAGACTCAGAGGAAACCCATAACTTATGTATTCGAGCAGGGAAGTGCATATTTTATATTTGACCTATGAATGTGTCTTTGTGTCTCTGACAGATTGTTGCATTGAAGCAATGTGCCTGTGCATGCACATCTCTTAATGGCTATGCCTACATATTTACAAATGTACAGAATTTCTGCATTTGGAGAAAGTGGAGTGCTGCTGTGGCACTTTCTTGACAGAGCGCAGAGCAGCTCTTCTCAGCACACAGCCACTCCAAGTGGCAATTAGTAAGAAAAGAAAAACATGGTAAAACTCCCCCCTTACCCCCTCTTACGTCAATCTGCAGTTTCCTTCAAAAATTCTATTAGGGCCAAAGTCCATTGCTGTTAATTAGAATTCTAACTAGCTTGCCTCCTGACGAATGGATGGCTTCAACAACGATGTAGGATAAAAGGGATATCAGCGATTTCACTTCCGTCTACAAAGGCTGCCTCTGAAATGGGTCATCAATCCCATAGTGATAAATGTCTGGTGGAGTAATGACTCTCTTATCGGCGCCGGATTACTGCAGATATTTGTAATTAGTGTAGCCACACAAGTCCCCGACAGATGTTTTTGAGGCGGCACAATATTAAAGCCTTGTTTTAATGCTAAATGGGAACTTTCTGCAAAGAATAGGGATAGTTAGCGCTTTTGTTTTTCAGCAGACATACTGTAGGTGTATCTGGAGAACTGAGTGGGAATGTGTGCATGTGTTCTGCTGCACACACACCTACAGTACACACAAATGTATGGAGCCACATGTACACACACACGCACACCCAAGCTCATGAGCTGATAGCTAAATACACAGCCTGGGGTCCATCCTTCAGATTTTGAGCTCAGCCATCACATGACTGTGAGAGCCAGGGGGCTCCTCTTCTCCTCCCGTTCTTCCTCTTCCTCCTATCCTGGCCCCAGAGGTAGCCACTGCTACGCCAGGGGGAGTGAACGATTCACTTTTAACTTCCATTTCTCCTGTTTTGGGTTGAGATTCACTAGCCGCCCTGAAGTTTTTCCCTTCTTCCTCCTCTTCCAGCTCTCATGAAATCACAATGTGATGTATTCAGCCTGAGGTGTAGCTCTATTCACAATGCAGTTTGACACTACGAAGCCCTGCTCCCCTCTGCTTTCACAATGTATCTGTACAGATGGACTGCTGACAAGTCTGTACCACTAATACAATTGTCCTGGCTGCAGTCAACAGCCACTTCAACTAAATACTGTTAGTATACACCTAAAAAGGGAGACCTGTTCTTGATTAATTCCTGTCTCTATCCATAAATGTATGTATAAATATATTGGTATTGTACTGCCACCAATGAACCCTTTGTCTAGCTTTTACATAGGTTGAGGGCTGTGCTCTGTTGCCAAAATATGTACACTCACCAACCCACTGTCCGACACACCCAAAACGTATACACATACACAGCCTGCCCGCCACTGACAGACGTGTAAGCAGATGCAGCCAGAACTGGTAATGGCAGGTGATTATAAGTGGCACATGTGCCAAACTAATTAAACCCCTGGGTTGACAGCAGCATTTGGTAGCACTGGCATTCTGGCATGCTGGCATTAGAATAATTGTAGCAGCAGCACATTTCACCTGCGAGACTGCAGCTAACAATGTCATTTATTTTACAGCAGGCTGTACCGGATGTTGATGCAGAGGCTCAAGTTAGCTTGCTTTAGGCTTGACATGTATGGCAACCTCTGGCACATATGGTCTGTCTGTTTGAGCACAAACACTCTGTTTTGCTCTGTATAATATTGTTTTGTTATTTTGCGCAGTGCAAAAATGGTTCATTATGGTTTGTTGAACTTAATTTTAGACTTTAAATCAAAAGGTCTTTTTCTGAATGTTAAACTGAGGGAGATAGTACAGGCGCAAGTTCATCCCCTCAGCCGCTTGTTTGAATTTGTGAACTGATTATACTGCTAATACTGATGATAATAATAATAATAATAAAGTTTACAAAGATATGATAAAAACCATCATGAAAACATGAACCTACATACATACAATACATTCAGTTTCCCAGCATTTCCATGCTGTACATACACACATACACTGCTACAGGAATAATATAGCCTAAATATCTACTCAAACACATATAAACATGTACATTTGTACATATACATTTGTATGTCACAGATGATAAAAAAATTTTTTTCGAGTGTTGATAATATATAAATATATAGCTGGGAGGAAGATAACTTCAGGAAAAAGAAGTTAAGAAAAGCTTTTATAGCTTCCTAGAAAAGAAATCAAGTTTAAAATAGTTTTTTAGAAGTGATTTGAAGGAGGACACGTAGTCTTCCAGCATGATATCTTCAGCCAGGCTGACCCAGCTCTGCTTGTCCCCCAATCAGGACACAGCAGCAGGCAGGCAGACAGGAAGGAGACAAGGACAGGAGGACGAGTGTCTTAGTTGGTTCAGTTCTCAGGTCATCACTTCTCCAGCTGGAGGACTGGAGCTGTGATCCAGCTCGCAGAGGTCAGAGCTATGCCAGGAGGCCAAAAACTGCACCAGGAGGCCCACCTGCATACATGCATCACAACGCGTATACCTCACACACACACACACACACACCTGGATGGTTGAGTAAGAATTCTGACATGCCTTCAGTTCTGTGGAAACTAGTCCAGCTGTAACCGACTTGACTGATTCATGTGATTGCCTTGTGCTATGCAGCAGGTGTGGCTAGGCCAGGTGCACGCTGCGCTGCATCACAAGGTGAGAGGTAAATCAGATACAGTATCTGTTAGTGTAGTTAGGAGTGGGTGCAAGGTATGTGAGGTTATTGCATGTATTGTCAGATTTATGGCCTGTGTTGTGGCATATCATACGCTGTCATGTGATCTCCAACTAAGACCTTAGACATTCTCTAGTATTTCCATGCTGTATCACAGTGGTGACAAATAGGGTGTATTCAGCACTCACACATTTTCCCCATAGGCTGCAATGTCTTGTCCACTTGCACATAATTGCTTCCTTGCTTTACTGTATATATATCACTTGCTGAAACATCACTTACACTCTTCAGGTTTATTGCACATGTAGAGACTGTGTTCACTCTTGATAGCGACTGTGTTAAGCTGGTTGTAGAAGAAGTGAAATATCAGCTCTTTGAAGGCACAAGTAAGTGGCCGATGGCAGCTGATAGCTGGGGCTTAGTGGATCCTCATTATGTGCTGTAGCAAGCTGATTAAAACATTTGATTTGTTCCCAGTGTGTGTGTGTGTGTGTGTGTGTGTGTACAGTCAAGTGCCTGTGTGTTGCGTGTGCATGTTCACGCGTACATGTGCATGCACACATGTGGAAGAGTAGGCCTTCGGGCTGCTGCGGTGTGTTATCTGTTTTTTCAACCTTGTCATACTAATTACAGTCCATATTTACTTACATTCTCTTTTTGTTTTATGCCCTTGATAGGCATCTGTGAACGCCACTGCTTCGGCTGTTCTCATTAACAAAATGATGATGTGTGATAGGTCTATCTCGTGATGATACGGGGAGCTTTTCCAAAAAAAAAGAGGTCATGATACAAATGTTGTCAGCTTTTTTCAACCACAGAGAATTATGTTCTTGTTATCAGTGACACTGTGATTGCAATTTTGCCAACAAATGTAAGTGGGGAAATACTCCATGTTCAAATCAAAGCCCGATGAAAAAGGCATTAACATTAATTTGTATCAGAACCTTATTAAATTGTATTAGTGCTCCGTGATAAGCTAAGTCACTGGTTCCCAACTTGAGGTACAGATGTGATATGATTACCAGGAAAGAATAGATAAAATAAAAGCTACACAACATTCTGTTTATTTTTTTATAGACTTCTGATTTTTCATTTACCCTCTGAGCAAACTTTAGGCATTTAAAATTACTGAAGTAAAACATTCTGAGAATAGAAATATCACTCTTTGCTTATATTGTTAACATAATGTTTATTTTGCCTCATTTTATATGGGAACAAGCCAAAAAGTTTGAGAACCACTGTCTGAATACTGTTTCTGAGCTACAGTACTGTGTTTGCATTGGCTTTCATAAAAGCACAAGCAGTTAACAACTAGATTTGCTAGACCTCAAAACAGGCAGATATAATGTGCCCCCTAAAATCAAGTTTGAAAAGCATACAAGTAAAAAACTCAGATGGAACAGTTTTTTAGTCTTTTATGTCTTGCTCCTTGTGGCTTACTCCATGACCAGTTTACCAGTGGTGACCCTTGTCAAGTTACTGACAGTTCCTGCGGGTCGCTCACCACATGTCAGCCAAAAAAAGAAAAAAAAGAAAGAAAGATGGATGACCACACCCTGACAATGCTGCTGCCTTTTTGAAAACACAGTTTCTGATTAACCAAACCCCTTTAGTTAACTAAACTGGTTACAGCACAATCACCAACATCATTATGCGAGCCTGTGTGTGTGTGAGACACATAGACCAACCTACAATAGATTTTGTAAATGGTTAAACTGAACAGGAAGCTGTGTGAGGATACATGGTGTGGTGAGCAGGGAAAATCACCGACAGCTGAGTTTTATATGGGGGAGGTGGGTGGTAGGGTGTTTGGGGGGTGTGAATGGTTTTATGAGTGTGAGTGACTGATTCCCAGACACAGAGCACAGTGCATCCTGAATGGGTAAATGGCATTTATTCAGCCGGTTAGTCTGGGAAAACATATGGTGCCATTTGGAGGCCCAGACTGGTGCACGCTGTTCTCCTGTAATTAGACTGGCCCAGTAGAGCTGCTACATAACTGCTTCATGATAACCGCCCTACTGTAACCTACAGTGCTGCTGCCACCCAGCCCTGGCTGCAGCACAGGACCAGCATACCACATTACACATCCTGTTAACACACTGTTCAACACCAGCGAACACCAGTGACACCACAGCTTTGGCAGCTGCATATTTGCACTGAGGGCCAGCTTTACTGTACCTACTGTAGGCACAAACAAACATGTGCAACACATTCTATTTGCGCTTGAAATTTTTGTCTGATTTACCGAAGCAGCTCTTGTGTGTGCAATCAGTGACTGGGGCTGCCTTCTGGTCGCATTCTCGTAATGATCAGTAACTTAAAAAATGTGCAGTTCAGCAGTGGGATTCCGGAAAAGAAATCAGATATAGTGGTGTTGGTTAATAAAATTGCAATAATTGTATTTATAGAAAGGTCATTTATAGAAAAGTTGAAGCAGGGGTCGTTAGAGAATATAAACTTAAAAGAAAATGAAGAAATGGATTCACATGAAAACAAGAGAAAAATATTGCTAATAAAAAAACTTAAGCTGCTGCAATATAAATGTCAAATCAAAGCATATCCACAGCATATTAGCAGCTCTGTCAAGTTCAAGTTTGACCACGTAGCCACAACTCCCCATGCACTCTATGTTTGGTTAGCTATTGCATTATTTTAGATGTTATAAAACTTTTGGTTATTGCATTCCTTTATTATTAGTTCTGTATTCCTAATTGTGTCTCTTTTGTTTCACTGCTTAAGATTCTTTGTCTGTAGTCAGAGATGCTTCTCTAGAATACTGTTTGATTTAAATCATTCCTACATACACAGAGACGACCTTAGCTTAATATACCTGTGCATTTTGAACCTGGGTGCCACGGTGGGTCAGGAGTTTGCACTGTTGCCTGTGTTTACTCCATTTCTTGCTTAATGTGTGCTGGTCTCTCTGTGAACATAAGTCAATAAAGCCCTTTTTTTCGTAAGTTTGCACAGCATTTGTGCATTGCTCCACTAAAATATAACTTTGGAGAAACACACAGTCATTGGCCTGCAGTTTAGCTGCTTTGTGAAAAAAAAAGTATGACACATTTTCTTCCTCTCTTTTTTCCTTGCGTATTGTCTTTACTCTCTGCATTTTAAAAAAAAATCACACCCCACCCTCCTTTCATCAGGATCAGGGGAGCAGATTGTGGGTCGAAGGCATGGGTTGTGTTGGCAGGGCTGTGGGGGCGTCAGCTGGGCTGTTGTCCCGTCAGGGGGGAACAGGCTGGCAGCCCGGCGGGAAGGCCCTGTTAAAGATACACTGCTGGGAATCGGACTGAGCCAGTGCCTGGTTCAAATACGCACACACACACATCAACACACATAACAGGAGGGATTGGTAAGGAAAGTGGTGGGGGTGTCCAAACCTGGGATAAAGACATTTCCTCCCTCATTAATAAAATCTGACACCACCAGTCTGCCCTCTCCTCCTCCTTCATCAACATCCCTTCACAAAGATCACACACACACACCCGCACACTGGTGCGCATACAGTGAAAATCCAAGCTACAGTCTGGAGTCTTAAGATGCGGTTCCTCTAATCACCAGTAGATGCTGGCTTGAAAAACAAAAACAATAAAAAAAACAATCTTTTACATACAGTATATATTAAACTCCAAATTGACAATAAGCAGTAAAGCTACCCTATAGCTTCAAAACGTCCTTTCAGATATGCAGTACCACAGATGCTACTTTTGTGTATATTTTCCATGTCAGTGTGTAAATCCTTACACATGATTTAAACATCTCACTGGTGTTAGAGGAAATCTAAGGGTACAGCAAGCATTGTCACATTTCTCTACACGTCCAACACCTAATATATACAGCTAACACTCCCTTAACACACACACACATACACTTACATACTGTACTGTCTGTGTCCAGAAGGGGCTTTCTGCGTGGCATGCTATTCTCTTGTTGTCTGTTTAGCAAGTACAGCATGCGAGAGCACTGCCAAATTTGCATATGCCGCCATGTATATTTCAGCAGCGTTTAAGACACACATCACCAACAGTGAATTATGTATGGGACTGGTATAGTGGAGGTGCTTGTTTTATGCACTTGTGAAGGGAAATTAAACTGTGTTTTCTCTGCTCATGACGCTCAAGGCCCAAGGCCCATTAATGCGCACAGGGCAGGCAGCCTCTAAATGGACTGGTGGTGTACACTGTATTCCCCTCTAACAAAGAGGGCCCAACACAGGGAAAGGCATCCGACAGGTTCTGACAGCTAGGTAATAGGATTCCCACCTCTCCAAAGGGACTGACTGAGGTGCTGTTGTAGTATCCTTGTGGACCACTCTGTCTTTTCATATGTGAATGTGCATGTGTGTTTTTTAAATGCGGCGCTGTGGCAGAGATGAGTGACTGAATAATTCAAAACTGGCATATCACACAAAATGATGCAAACCCGTGCATGGATTGTCAGTGGGAGGAATAGAGTGTTCCAGTAAAGACAGCCTAAAAGGCTCTTATGCATTATAAACAAGCCTTTTGAAACAGTTTTCTCATATGCAAATGGAACACACAGCTGCAACGGCTTAATATGAACCTCTCTCATTCACTGTAAATCCAAATGAGGCACAGGGCTGTTTATGTTTGTATTGTGTATGTGACTGCTAGAAGAGGATGGAGGGGTGTTGGTCGAAGCACATGAAAGATACAATAAAAGAAACAATTGTGCTGATATCAATGTTTACTTCAAAGAACGAGCACTTAGAGCTGTGGCTTTGCCTGCACACAGCAGTTGTGTTCATAAGCTTCTTCTGGACTAAGGGAATAGACTGCAGAGGATGAGCATCATTAGATGTGTCATTTAAGACACCTTTGCTCTCCCACAGCTCTATATTTATCCACTTGCAGGTCTCTAACAGGCCCTTAGGTCAACACATTGTGTCCCATACCTGTCAGCTCAGCGGCGGACGGGACATATGTGGTGGATAGAGACAATATGAAGCCACCTGCTCGTCACCCTGGCCTCTCCTCTCCTCTCCCCTCTGAGCTCTCCTCCTCTCTTTTACTCTTCACTTTACTTCACCTTGCCACTGGAGGCATTTGAGACAATTCATATATTCCTGTTACAGCAGCCTTGTTTAGCTTGGCTTAGTATCAGTGAATCTGCTATTTATAGAGTTCGTTTTAGCCACCTCTGCGTGGTAAATGATGATAAGACTAGCCTGTAATAAACAATCTCGTAAACCGCTCTGCAGCTCAGCCCTTAATGGCCTTAGGGGCTTGTAAGAGCTTTATTACACATTTATTACCCCTTTAATGGCCAAGGAGCTGTGAGCCATAACATAAGGTAACAATAATTTAATTTCCTGACATATATTGGCTTCATGTTATCTTTAGGTTTTGGTCATTTTTGCTATCTTGATTGATTTCACATCTAGTCCTTTTTCAGATTTTGCGTAATGCAGTGTGACAAAAAAGAATAAAGAGAACAATATTCAACACTTGCCTCAATTATTTTGCCACTTGGTATTCAGAGTCTGGTAAGAGAAGAGGAGAAACCATTACTTTGTTAGCCAAAAGCACACATCTACTGAGAACAGACGAAAGGGCCAGCATGGGGAATAGAGATATTTGATGTTGAATCTCCCCCTATTTACAGTAGGATGCCTGAATAAACTTGTTCAGAAGCTGGAAAGCAGCATTATGACCCATAACCCTGAGGTATTTGAAATGGAACAGCAGGACTTACTTTGAAAAAGAATAGGAGATGTGCTCTGGGCTCACTGTTTATACCTTGATGTGATTTGGACTGAAATATAAAAAAGCCTGTTTATCTCTTCTTTCCCTTTTGTCCATGGCTGAAAATTGCAGGGTTTAGGAAAGGGAGGCTGTTCAGATATACACTGCACTGCTGGCAGTGGTTGGGGAAAAAAGGAAATCTCATCTTTTGTTTTTAGGGTCAGAAGCTGGTAGAAAATTGTTCAACACGTATTATTGTAAAAGTTTTCATGATATTGTTAGCTTATGTACACATTTTTCTTGTCATCACTGTTTAGTGTTCAATCCAGATTTTAGTAGTTTTGTCTTGTACAAGAACCAATGCAATCCTCATAACCATGTATTATATTTGAAATGTATCTAATAGGTAAGAGTGGACCTTTTTACGAGGTACAGATTTTCCATCATGCAAGTGCCCTTTCTGCAACATTTTCCCCTTATGGTTTATTAATCTAACTCTGGGGCCAGGGTATCTACTTTTAGTTTCAGTGCGTCTTTCTCCAAATACCAATTTCAACCCTTCCTCAATTATTCTTTTGTCTGAAAAGGAGCAAGTTATCAATCTTTTATGTTTTGGAGAAATTTGATGAGTGCCATTTGCTGGACCTCCTGCTCGACAGAGATTGTGGCGCTGGCGTGGGGAGAGAAAGACAAAATTGCAGAGTAAATCAATACTGGCCCCGCCAGTAATGTTAGGTGGATCCCCTTTCAAAGAGAGGAGCTGAATTTGTACGCCTTATGTTTTTGATCTTTTACTGTACTCATTTCATTCCAGGCACAGTTGTTATCATAGTTGCTGTTGTTTGTATGTTATTTTAGCTTCTTTCCCAAGTAGCTATTTTGCAATTTGGACAAAAATACAATTAAAGGTCCATCTGTTTCCAATGGTCTTAACGTCAGACAGATGGGGTCTGACTATTGAAGCCATACCAGGGTTCTGGCAGGTTAGAAGCTTCAGTAATGAACATGCTAAATATGAACCATGGCAGATTTCATCATAATAAAGCCTGTATGGGTTTGAATGGGTAAATATTCTTTTTCATGAAGTTAAGCTGTTGCACTTTAGCCTTGGCAATGGTCCAAGAGAAATACAGGATTCATGTTCATAGGTTTTTGCCCCTAGTGGTGTAAGTTTCAGTTGTATTTGGGATTCTTCTCACTCATGCCATGCTTTTGAGTCGCTCTTTTGAGGTTTTATTGTTGACAAACAATAAACAATGACAGATGACTTTAATATTTATGAATATACATACAATTGCACACATTTTGTCCCAATATTGTGTTAACTCATAAAGCCCAAGTTATTTCCTCATTCATATGTTGTGTATCTTTTAGCATAACACCTGATAGTACAATGAAGGCACATCTTTTGAGCATACCACTAAACTTGACAATGCTAGTTAGTATTTTGTGGGACATGCAATCCTGATACTTGTTGAGCTTTACTGGGCCACTGTGAAGACCACAGTACTTTACAGAGACCACTGCAACTTCTGAAGAGTCATGGGATTTGTCACATGCTTTCACTTTTAGACTCGTCACATTAAGCTCATGTGGGTAAACATTTTGGCTACAATCTGTTATAAAGTAGTCTTCTTACTTCCTGTCTCATCCTATTTCTTCCTCGGCTGCTACAATGCAGCACATGCCAGCAGGAACAAAGTGCTTTTTTGGTACTTGCTAACTCCTACTAAAACTGCACAACAGAAAAGAGGCTGATCTTATAGATAATATTAGCCCCTACTTACAGCTACCCTAAAGTGTTCATTTATACAAAAAGGTTAATTTAAACAAATACACTGCCCCATTCTGTTCTGTCTGCGTGAGACGTGTGTGAATGTCAGATTAGGTTTTCTGGGGACTGAGGCAGGGTCTGGGAATGACTGATCACACTGTGTTGAGCTTAAATGGACTCAGGTCTTCAGTGAGGTACAAGCACCCGCACACTCCTTTTGCTTCCCAAGCATGCAAGCCGAAACATTTTTAACACAGTTCTTTTACCTAGAAACAGACCCGAGGGCTCTGGCCAAAACACTTCTAATATGGGAAAATTGAACTACTTTGAACTTTTGTGTTTTTGATAACTACTTGGTATGCTTCCTGGAGAATAACCTGTGGGCTTGGCTTCCTCAAGCTTTAATCCCTTTGATTAAGTGCCAGGGAAAGATAGCTCGGCACTCAATAGGCCCTTTACCTTCATAATATCCCCACTGTCCTGGGCTTGAAAGCACCAGTTCTCTCAACACTCAGTAGGTGGATTTTTAGCCCTCCTTAGACTCCTCTGCAGATAGTAGTTTTCAAAGTTTGGGCCAATAGCCTCCTTTCTGTCTGTGCCCATTCCCTTGTCCCTCATCCTGTTTTAGGTCAAGGTGTCCTCTGTTTTTTTGTTCTGTTTATGCATTATAATTTATAGCAGCAAGGGTGTACATGGTCAGTGCTTTAAGTTGAAAAACATAAGTGTTAGTTCTCCCCTTATTTACATGTTGCCGTGTGTATTGGCCAGTATTAGCAGATCATAAATGGTTACATTCTGAATTTCAGGCCATTCATCTTGACTGACATGTTTTAGCTTACTGTGGAAGCCGCAAGTGTTTTTTCTTATGCTAACCTTACATCAGCAGGCTATTCACTGCTAGGAGTAGCTCTAACGTTAGCTTCCTGCTCCCGGCCTGCATGTAATGTTACTGAGACTAATCACTGACAGAGAAAAGTAGGCAGGCGAGAATGGGAACTGGTAAACATCACGTAGTGTCCCATGGTAACGCCATTTATTTTGGGCCATTAACCCAGAGTAACAGAGGGCAAAAAGAGTAGAGTACTGGTAGCTTGTGACAAGTGCCAATGTGGCAAAGCCACAGCTCTAACTGCTCATTCTTTGAAGTGTACTGCTTCTGCATACCGAGGAGTACCACCACTAGCACTGCTCGTGGTACAGCAGTTTGATTCCTTCCTCCTTTCCTCCCTTTCAGTGACTGAGTGTTGCTGATGGCAGGACCAGATCCTCTAAAGATTAGCTAGGCTCAGAGGAGGAGTACAGTTGCTGGGTAATTATGCTGAGAGTTGTGGGTTGTCAGATGCAGGATGATGCTTGGGCCATGGTTCCATACTGGTGGATCAACCCAAGAAAGCTGCAGCTAATTGGGGGGAGCATCCATGGTCTAGTCCATCCAAGACCGCCATCATCACAACCATCTCCAAGCTTTTTTGTGGAAGTATGTAAAGGTTGTTCAGACACTTTGTCGCTTGCCTGAATGATAGTTGCAATATATTTTTATTATAATAATTTTGAAAGTATATCACATCACATGTTATTGACAAAATTGACCATTGAACAACTTCATTTATTATTGTAAAGATAGTTTGACGTGGCAGCGGATGATTTACAAACTCTTTATTGAACTATAGAAGCTAGTGATTTATCCCAGAGTTTTAGTGAATATCTCAGGTGGTGGCTTACAAGCATTATTCAGTATTCGACATTGAACCTAGGACTTTACGTTTTTGTATGACAAGTGGAAAAAATTGACCACTGGCTACTGGCAAAAAATATTGTTGATGGCTTAATTTTTGCACAACAGTATTGGTATTCACGGTCATAAAGCCTTCTCGGTCAAACCCCTCAACTTGTGTTTTTACACAGCTGACGCTTAGCCGTGCTGTATCTGAAGCCATCATTTTGCGTTTTATACTGTACATATTTGAAAGGTATAATGATCTGGGTCGAAACCCATAAAAATGTTTTGTGCAACTATTTTTTTCTGCTCTTTTATGGGAAATTGTCATAAACCTTGGAGCTTGAAAAGTAAATGAGCTTGTTTGGTAGGAGAAAACCTCAAACTTCAAATAAGTGGCTCATATTTACTGCATCTAGCTGCTGATGCCTGTTTTGATTGGCTCGGTATTTCTCTAGAAGAGTTTTTGTTATGTATTTCACATACAGCTGCCCAAAGACAGCCACTGGATTTAGATGCAGATAGAAAACATGACAGTCTATAAAATTGGCTGACCCTTTCCAGCACTCTGTTCCCTCTCTGCCCTCACTGCAGAGATATGAGGGCACTCTGACATACTTCTGAGGCATCTTTTGTTGTTTGTCATGGGTAAATTCTGCCCACCGTTATTCCCTGTGAACCTCCTCCACACACACACACACACACACACACACACACACACACACACACACACACACACACACACACACACACACAC
>JBBPCS010000130.1:5211406-5225689 GCA_037974645.1 Hollardia meadi
CACACACACACACACACACACACACACACACACACACACACACACACACACACACACACACACACACACACAGTTCAAAGCAAAATCCAGAGAACTGCAGTTTCCACAGCTGGGACCATATTTAGATCTTTGCTTACATTTATAATCTAAGACAGTAGCTTGAAACAAAAGGCTATAATGGTTGGTTTTGTAACAGGAGCTATTTTATAGCTTGTCTTTCTGCTTTCATTATTTCTCAGTGCATCCATCCTAAAAATGATTACGCCCTCTTTGATGCTGTGGATTAGAGTCGCAGCGAGGAGACTCATAATACAAACAAGTAAAGACTTTACTGCAGAGAGTGCAGAGTTACTGTGGCACATTCCTCTAAAATGTATTGTTAAACTCAGTAAGTAAAACAACATTTACATATTTTCTTAGTGTACGTGCCAGGTGCACTTTAAGTAAACTACATGTGGTACAGGATACATATGACAAAAAAGACATGTAAAGAAAATGAGACCTTATTAAAGCTGGCAAATTATTTAGTCGATCACATGTTGGTGGTGGTTAATTAATCATTTTGCTCAATGTTCTAAAATCCTGTGTGAAACTGACTCAGCTGCAATGATTGTGGATTGTCTACCAAGGAGAGTCAGTAAGTAGCCTGGGAATGCAAATGATGAGCCAGGTCAGTTACAGATTCAGTGGTTTACCAGTTTATACATGTAAGTTATCAGGCTCAGTTAATCAATAGCTTATTGTAAGAGAGTGAATGGCCCACCTTGGAGAGTCTTAAAGACAAGCTACTGCTGGCCTCTCAGCAGAACAGAACTACCAACTTACCCCTCTGTAGTCTCTTCTTTGGCACTTATCCTGTCCCCTATTTCTCCCTGATACCAAAGCACTGTCCATTGGCATCTAAATAATGTAAAAGGTCAGGTCATCCACCATGGCAGATAGCAGCTTGACTGCATGCATGTGTGTATGAGTTCTCATTTGCACACGCCTGTGTACATAAATATGTGCAGTAGTCAAGATGGGCCCCATTACTTCTGCGGCAGGGTATCCCTTAACTCCTACCTTTTTAATTATTTATTTCATGAACAGTATATATATTTTGTTGGGGGTTATTGGGGCATGAATAAGCATGTGTCACGGCCTTTTCACAATCCCTTATGAGCAAATCCCACCCTCATCTCTGCCTTGCCCCCAGCAGGCCCTGCTCTGAGTTCTTCTGATAGCCATGAAGGGATTTGGACTGGATGGGCAGACCCTGACTGGGCTGATTGCTTTGAATGGAACTGGCTAAAGCTGCCTTTGAAAGCAGGGGCGTTGGTGAGCGCCTTCTCAGAAGAGCCTGTGTAGTCACTGCCTCTGGGAGGGACCCTCACTAATACCCCAGCATAAGATATACAGGAAGAGGCAGGGATCACCAGTCACCCCCAGCCATACACACGCATGCACACACATACACACACAAATACATGCACATAGACATGCACACACTCACTTACTTAGACAACAACAGAAAAGTACTTCCAGTAAACTTTTTGACTTTTATGTTGCATACTAGTTGATGGTTCTGTAAGTCACTCAAGTTAGATGGTGCAATAAGTAATTTTACCATCCCAAAATATTGAAGAGTGGAGTTATCCATCTTATTTAAGTCCTCACTCAGTTTGATGAACAGCACAACACACATCTTTCTATTTGTGCTGAAGCTGATTTGAGTTCGAGCTTTCGCTCTGAGCAGCTTGCAGAGACAGAGAGGGAGAATTTCCGGACGACTGTGCAGGCTTGCTTGTTTTGTTCGCTGTTTCACCTTGTCCTTTTGCTCCCATAAAACACCTTGAACATGAGAAAAGACAAATTACAGCTTCAGACACAGGTGTCCTAGTGCGTTTTCATCTCTCAGCAGGCCCCCAGGGTACATTACCTGTGTTCCACAGGGCTGGCTGTGACATGGGAGCTGTCACTGCTGGGGCCCCTGAGGCCCAGGCTGCTGCTCTGAACAGGGTGGCCTTCTCTCTTTGATGGCCTGTCCCCCGGAGCATGGAGCTCTGAACTTAGAGAGGGTCCACACCCAGCACCCCTGACCCTTGACTCCAAACCCAGTTACCCCTTGACTTTGCTATCACCTTTAGTCATGGGAACAGGCATGTCCACCATTAGCATCCTTGGTGATTAACATGAAAACAGCTATACAGCTTCATGCTCATTAGAGCGACTGGTGCAAGTCGAGGCATGAAGACATCAGTGCTCTAGACTACTCATCTTCACTGTGCTCATACATATGAGAAATTCCCAGGAAACACTTGTTGATGTCAGTAACCCTTGTGTCAGAGTCAGAGAGTTGGAGATACATGTATGTCTTCCACGGCAGTCAAATGGCTTCAGGCAAAACAAGCTCATTTTGTGTGAAAGACAGAGGGGGAAAAAGAAGTAGCAGTAAATTACTGATAAGTGACAGAGAGAGCAGCTTATCCTGTGACAGCATCAGTGTGGAATGAAGGCCTGGTGTGTGTGAGTTAACCCTTTGACATGTCTCATGGTGAGGGTGAAGGTGAGTGAAACACAGACACAGAGATGAACAAGTGTGGAAAGAAGAGAGGCGGAGAGGGAAATAGGAAAGATGGCAGGAGGGGAGTGGACGTTACATACAGCACGCCTGGCTTTATTTTCAATTGCAGTTTATGTTTTTTCATGGTCATGTCTCCCCTGCCTCCTTTTCAAAATAATCAGCTGTCGGTTTTTGCAAGTCTGGCCACCTTTCATTTCAGAGGTTTGTTTTTGAAAAGGTTGCTATTATAGCCAAATGGTTACTGTGCTTCTCTAAACATGGCAAGGCATTAGGCTGGGCTCCGGTTTCAGGTCCTGGCTCCTAATGAGAGACCCAATCACATAGAGGGAAAAGACAGATCAGTCCTGCTACACCAGACCCAACCTGTGGTTTACCTCTTGAAACATAACCACACTCCTTCATTCTCTCTTTTTCCCCTTCTCCTTTTCTTCCACTCTGTCGTTCCCCTCCGCCGCCTGTCACGACTCTTCTCTCTTACAACCAAACTTGATCAAAGTTGATTGTGCAGCTGCACTGTTCTGCACAGATCTGGAAATAAATAGATTAACACCAGGGCCAAAATCTGGCCTGACAGCTCATGTGGATTGCACACATGGTGCTAGAATGCTTATTCTCATCTCATATTGGTAGAGAGACTTTCCTCTTCAGCCACAGTGACAGGCTGACATGCCATGTAAATATAAGCAGAATATGTGTAATTAGAGTTTATGCACTGCTCGTTACATCTTGATTGTCAAAGCGAGGTACACAGGAGTGTTTGAGACTAGAGTTTTAACTGTTAAAGAAAAAAAGGAATAGTGGGAGTGCCCTTTCAGTATAAAAGTTGTTTCCCACACTTACATCAAGGCTGAGACTAATACAGATATACTGTAAGTGTTTTACTAATTCCGTCTCAACTTTCCCATGTCACAAACTTTTTAAAATGAATAATGACACAAATGATTAGATTTGTTTTAAGAATTTGACTTCTAGTGTGGTCAGTAACGATACAGATATTAGCTGTACAGTAGTTAGCTTACAAAATGCATCAAATGTGTACAGAATATGTCCTACAGCCCTGATTCAGGCAGATTTGAAAACTTACCACACAACTTTTCCTCCAAACTCTCCAGTTCCCTCTTTTTAGGTCATTAAGTGGAGTCATACATTTTTGTGATGATTGCAACTTTTTGGCCCTAATTGAAACATTCTTAACTTGACCGGACATGTCTTTACATTGATTAACTCCACCTGAAGCGAACCTGTGCATGATTTTATTTGTTTACATTTTTCTGCCCCTTAAGCCTGAACACATCTTTAGTTTAATACTTTGCACTGTAAATGTCAACACATTCCATATAATGAGAAACATGTACAATAATTTGCTTGATACAAATGGATGTGATTGTGGGTGTATTTTGAGGAATGATCTGGTAACTACAGTACGGCAGCTATGTTCCCAACTTGTGCTACCTCATGGCTCTTCCACCAGTGTACACAGAATCTTCCTGCAGTTTCTCTATGGAGCTTGTCTGTTCTGCACTCCTGAGTTACAAGACCCTGTCAGTAAGTCGGTGGCTCTGACTCCTGTAAAGCAGAAGAAGAAGAAGAAGAAAAAGAAGAAGAGACAGGGAGCAGTATGCACAGAGAGTCTTCTGTCACTGCCAGACACTCTTCAGTCTTCTTGCAGTGGGGACTATGATTTATGGAGGAGTCTCCTTGCTTGTAAGAACCTGAGCAGGATCACTCGCTTTCTGCAGGAAGAGAGGGGGAGAGAGCACTCTCCTCTGTCCCTGGTGCTTCTCTAACACACCTATCCTAGCCCTTCTTATTTCAATTTCTGTTTATAGTTTTGACGGATTATAAAAAAGCAATGCCGGATGGATACCTTCCCTTTTTTTCCCCCTTCTGTTCTTTTCTTTTTTTTTCAAAGTGAGTGATTGTTAAACAGTTTATGTATTCTCTTTTTGCCTGTGTGTTTATTGGAGGTAGTGAATTAGGTCTGAAACCATCAACAGAGGTTGTGTTTGAAACTTGAAAGGAAGCCCCCATAGCACAGGCCCCCTCCCTCACACTCTCCCTCTTTCTTTTTCTTTCTCTCTCCCACTCACACACAACCTCACACTCTCTCAGCGTTAGCATAGTTGTCACACTGTTGGCGCTGCTATCTGCACATTATTAGTTATTACTTTATCGGCTCCCAAAGCTGTCAGAAGACACCCTCCTGGAATATACAGCAGGCATAAGCCATCAGTCCTCATTACGCCAGACCCTTGTGCAATTTACACCCAGCTGCCGCTCACACACCCATGACAACATGCTAATGTGAATGTGTTTCTATGTGTGTGGGTGTGCGCACACTTCTATGTAGATGACAGGGCTGCACACATATGATATGAGCACACCTTTGAGGGAATGCGCTCACATGTATGAGTGGGGCAGGGCTAATGTGCAACATGATAAAAGCATCCACCGAGGCCTTTATGCATGTGTTTGAAGAGAGCTAAGACTTATATTTTCCTGCTTAGTGCTGCTGCTCCAATCCATCAGGAGGCAGGGACAACACTGAAAACTGAAGCTCAGGACAGATCAAGTCCTGTTCAACACACAGGTGTGTGGTATAAGCCTCAGGGGCACCCGGGACAGAACAGGGCCCAGCAAGTCAGACTGGGTGAGTTATTGCATATCCCAGAGATAGAGATCAACACAAACTTCACATTAATTTAAAAAAGTGTGCGTGCGTGCGTGCGTGCGTGCGTGCGTGCGTGTCTGTGTGGGGAGGTGAGGGGGTTGTAAAAAAATAAAAAATACATCATATCAACATAATGAATTATGTTTTGATTCACTCCTTGCATATTTTGCCTGAGGTGGCTGTCATGAACAGATGTACAAGTCAGATTCTCATCATTACTATTAGCGTTAGTATGGAGATTGTGCAAATCAGACCTCCTGTGCCGACATGCCGTTGGATGGTTATTACCCAGTCCTGTTGCCTGTGACTAACGTCTCCACCGTTTGATCTAGCAAAGTGGCCACATTAGCGCTGACTAATTCCCTTGCTGTGGGTTTGGAAAGAGCACACAGTTTCAAGGCCTGCTGTCACATGTGATTGTAAGAGTACTGTTCACACTACACAACTTTCTGCTTGTAATCGGGAATTTTGATGTAGTTGTCGTTTTGCACATTACATGATTGATCAGCAACAGGGGATCATGTATTACAAGATCTTTCATCAGGAAGAATCCCCGATGAGCCTGTCTTGTCTCCAAAAACAGTCACAAAAACACACAGTTACATGGGAAATGACCCAATACCATGTGTGGGACAAGATTTTTTTTCTTCCAAAATGATTTTCCGCAACAAAACAAGCAGCCCAAGTTGTGTGTGCCAACGAAAACCAAGGAAAGAAAATAAAAGAATAACTTTTTCTTGTCTGTTTTTCAACTCCTTCCCTCTCTCTGTCTGCTCTCATTGGCTGTAGTTCTTTGTCAGGCTTCCTGACCCATCCCTGACACGACCAGATATTTAGCCTGCTTGATATCTTTTGGGCATCTGTGAGGCATCAGTGAGCTTTCGGTGAGCTCTCGGATCACATCTTTGAGCAGTTCACACACAGCGAACCAGTGCTTTTTTTGCCTCTGACCCAGGGCTTTTGAAGGCAATCTCCAAAAACTGTCGGCGAGTGGAAATTCAGGGCTACAATCCCTGTAGTGCGAACTGGCACAAGAGGCATGGGAAGGGCACATGCCCTCACTTGTCTGTCAGTCACAGGACTGGCATCCATGTTTGGCATGAGGAAGACGAGGGCATATGTCTCTGTTGTGAATGTTTGTTTGAACTGTGAACATCAACATGGTGTCATACATACATGGTGGAAAGTAGTTAGGTCACTTTTGTGTACAAGTGGCCATCCTGACAAATGACTCTGGTGACTCATATTTGATGGGTTTTTTTCTGTATCTGATTAATTTCAGTTTCAGCTGATGTTTATACAGCAATATGTCATACTGTTTTCCTTGTCAATCATTATTGTTTGCCCCCTTTCTGGAAAATATATGTCATATACAGTAAAGTACAGTTTTTTATGATGCTTTGCAGCTGTTGTAATACTTTTATGGAAGACAAACTCTTGACAAAGGTCATGAATAGTAACACTGCAGCGTGCAAGCGTTTGAAGCAGTGGTATTTCCAATTTGGTTATTGCAAGAGACATGTCCCTATTTGTCTACTCCTGCATTATCAAGAGGACGCAGGAGTTTGGATGGCCAGCAGCAACAGGAAGGATTTGCTAAGTTGCTCTTGGATAGCTGAGCCTCCATCCCACATAATGCTAAATATAATTATGCAAACTTATTTTTTTCAATGAGTACAACGCAAAATAACCGCTTTAATATATGCCCTTACCTCCAGCAAGTGTTTTGTATGCAAATTAGGTGAGATTTCAGGGACGGAGAGGCGGAGTGTCTCTTGCATCCATCTTTTGTTGCCAGGCGGATTAAGGGAGATCTGTTATGGTTTGTTAACATGAGAGCTTTTGATTCGGATTGAAACGAAACCATGTGTAGAATTAGATTAAAGACAATGTGTGGTGAGTGACGGCTCAGGCATGTGCTGGACTTCACCCACCCATACACTGACATTCACCACTGTGGTCCCATTGTTTGGCCCGGCTTCTGTTGTGAAGTGGGTTTTTGTCCTGTTTCTGTTCTGTAATGGGCTATAATAACTTGTATAAATCACATTGACTGAGCTGGAGCTCCATGGTTTGGGCTTGGCATTGATGGAAGGCCTGGTTCTCCAGAGGACTGGTGAGCAAAAAGGCATGTGTATGCTGAGAGAAAGTTTGAAAGTCAGCGGGCTTTGGGTTTGAGAGTGTTGTTTTGTTGTGAGTGGAATCAGTCTGAAGTTTTCTTCTATGGGAGAAGGTCAAATAAAAAAAAGAGGAAAGCTTTGATAGTTATCTACAAACAATGTGTTAGTCCAGGCCAGGTGAATACATGAAAAATATAAAAAGCAACTGAATTTGTGTGAAATTCTTCCCTGTTTTTATTTTGATATCAGAAGGAAAACGAGAAAAATAATGCTGGATTACAAAATCAGACTGTTCTCATTCAAAGGGGCACACAAACATCAACAAAGAGAGAACATAAATAATGTCTTCTTGGAAACTGTGCTCAAATGAATGTGAGTCTGTGCTTTTGAATGTTAACTGATCTTACGTGAAGGTGTGCATTAGTGATAATGTATTGGGATGATGAATTAAGGAATCAGGAATTAGTGAGAGCACTCACTGTGTTCATTAGCAGTCGGTGATGTTTTGTCAATAGCAGGACTCACATCGTCTTGTAAGCTTTGGGCTGTGCATTTAGTTACACTGCTGGGAATTGTCCGTAACCCTGTTTTACATTGAAAATAGCTCAGAGGAAAAGAGGTAAGAGGAGAGAGAGAAGAGGGTGCAAAGAGTAACCACTGATTAATTATGCACATCCCTGATTGTGACATGCTATCTGCTGCTATTAATGGGCAAGGATAATCACTCTGGATTGTAATTTCAGCCTATGACTTCAGAAGTGTACTGCATCCAACATCAATCTTCATACGAAACACCATCATTTGCAGAGGAACTTCATTTGCGACTGTTGTTCAGTCTCCAACTTAGCTTATTTTTAAGAAGAGAAGTGTTAAGGACAAGTGGGGGCATAAAGGGTGGAGGGTTGCTTCAAACGTTGTCTGCCGTAGACAGGCAAGTTAAAACAGGAGGCCTCGATATTACTGTACACTGCTTGAGGTTATAAAAAATAATTAGAGATCTGTGTGAAAGAGAAAAAAAAGCATTTTGGGGTGGCATATGAAAGTTTTCACAGCTTTCATTGTTTGAACTTTTAATTCATCTCTAAATGAATGTCATTATTCTCCCTCACGTGGTGTTATTGTGGTGGAAAATATATGAGAGCTTGGAAAAAAAATATCACATTAAAATGTTAAATATGAGTAAATGAGAAAATAACACTCACCAACTGATTTTTAGGAAACATCAAAATTGCCACAGAGCCATTTCAGGTGCAGTATTTGCTATGAAATGCGTGTCTGTAAATGTAAATGTCTGTTTTTTGTCAAAGGCGTAATAACCCTGCTTATTAGAGGGAAAATATAAAGAAGATAAATGGACAGTTTATTCTCCATTTTATCCAATTTCAGCACATTTTTTTCATTACAAACTCAAACCTTATAAAAAAAACAAAGTGAAATTGAGCACAGCTTCTTAGCGTTTTTGTTTTTTTGGTTTTTTTTTTGCTTTCTCCAAAAGCTTCACTGACAGTTTGTCGAAAAGCCGAAATGAAACGAAGAATGTAATTAGAGGGAAAGGAAACTTTTAGGGGAATTTCAGAATGCCGAGCAATCAGAGCCTTAAAGGCAGCTTTTTGTCCCCCATCAGAGAGTCTCCTGCCCAGCCACAGACAGCACACAGAATGTAGCTGTCCCCCCCCCTTCCACAGACACATAGCGTCTTACTGTTTTTATTCCACCTTCTATGGGTATGCTTTGCTGCTGTCACACCTCACTTACATTAACCCTGCTGTGTGGCTTCCAGATCCAAGAGGAAACCACAATACACAGGCTTTCTCCTGCTGGAAAGACAGGAAGGGGAGCTTGGTGGTGAGGAGTTTGGGTGGCGGTGGGTGATGGTACAAAAGTAAGGGATAGTATAAGTAGATAAGGGAAGACCAGGTGTGAGAAATGGAGGGACTGGGTGAGAGCGATGCATGAAAAATAGCATGAAAAAGTCTGTCCTTTGGTTTTTTCAGGGCCATTGGCGAGGCTAAACAAACAGCGAATGCTTTGGAGAGACACATTAACTGTAACTGCCCTTGATCTGGCAGTGTTTGGAGTGCTGTCGGCATGGCTAATAAACACTTCATTTAGTTTTAATGGTGCCGGCGCCTCTCCGCAGCCTTCAAAAGTACCCTTTATTTGGGTCATTTACGGCTCTTCCTCGAGGAGCACCCGAGGGACTGCAGATCCAGTCCACATCTCTGTCTGCCGGAGCACTTCAGGCCTGGGGAAAATTAATAGGGCTATCTCGGAAAAATAAATAAATGATGGGCTTTACCCCTGTCAAACAGCCCTGAGAGCTTATTAAGTCAAAGTGAAGGGAGATGGGGCAGCAGAAAAAGAGATATTAATGGGAATTTTGCACCTTTTAATGTAGGTCCAGACAAGTTCTTTTCTCGGTTTCATCTTTCTCTTTTTTTCTCTTTTATTCCATTTCCATGTGCACGCTCTTCTGTCTTCTTCTTGCTTCGCCTCTGAGTTCCTCCTCTACAGTAATTGTAAACACAGCAATTATGGATTGTGTGAGACTTAATTATAGCTTGTGCAGAGCCCTGGGGGAGCTCTGGTGGAATGCTGCGGCTGATAAAAACGCCAGCTCATCAGCACCCCTCCAATGGTGGCGAGCCCCAGCGAGAGTGGACCAAAGGGAACTGTTCCCCCAGGGCCCTCCCAGCCGAAGGACCAATTAGTATTAGCCGGGAATTAATCTTAACTGCACACAGCCACTCAAACAGGTCCTCCCAAGGTGAGGAGGAATTAATGTGGTCGCCTTATTGGTTATTGCTGCTGTTGTCTTTTACGTTGTTCCCCACTCAGCGCATGGGCTTAGGCGTCTCGATAGACCAGATCGGCCTGTAGCTGACATGTGTTCTTCTGAACGCACCGTATCAAGACACGAGTTGGATGAAGCTCCTGGATTGGAAAAAGAGAGCTAAACGAATCGAAACGAGAAAATGCGCCGTCTCATTTTTTTTTCTGTTCATATTTGCCGCACCTTCATTCATCTTTTTTCTGGAATGGCTTTGCAAAAATCGGTTGGAGGGGGGGAAAAAAATCTAAGGTGGCAGCCTATAAATTCTAGTAACTGCTTCTTGTATTTAGACATTCAAAGCTCAGCCCTATTGTCAGATCCCATCAGGAGGGGGCTCATATAGTGATCCATGCCCTGTTTGAGTATTGATTTCTGGGAATCATGGCTCCATTAAGGTCCTGCCTTGGGGCGTGAAAGGGTCAGCAGGGGAAGTTGTGGGCTGCTGTGACCCCAGCTGCAGTTTACAATCGATTAACTCTGACTGGGAAGGCAGAAAGTCCTGGGGAAGTAAGCACAGGGCCCCACACGCGATTAGGCTACATTAGCCCTCTGGTCAGAGCTGTTCCAGAGGTTGCAGTAAGTTAATTAGCACTTTCTTATGATATCAGTGATGACAGGGGTGAAGCAGCTAGCATTGATTCGGCTTTACTCCATTTCAGCCTTGGAGACCAACCACCAAAGCACCGGATACTCCCAACCTCCCTCCTGCTAATCGAGCACAACATGCACATCACTACCTGGAAACGATTAGTAAGCACTAACCCCTTATGAATGCTAATATGCAAACTCACTGTGCTGATCGTGATATTTAAAGCTGTGAAGGGCTATTTAAAGAGGGCCTTCCTCTGTTTGTTTTTTTTTCAAAACAAATGATAATAAACTTTAGAGAGGGGGTTGCTCTCTTACAATACTCATACATAGACTGTGTATGATACATAAGGCTTGAGATAGAGGCTTGCACCTTGACATCCCATCACGTCCTTCTCATGATATGCATGTTTCATGTTTTTGCCTGTGACTGGCCCGTCTTCTCAAGAGAAAAGCACAAGAAGCCTGCACTAATTTCTTATTTTGGCAATTAAAGTGTAGAGGTGTCAGAAGCTGATCGTCTTTGTCTCCACAGCTTACAGTATAACGAACATCTCCCCGCCTCGACATGTCTCCCCAGTAATCCCTTTGTTGTTTGCCTGCCATTTTCTTTATTTTACCTCCCGCTCTGTTCTTGTCATTCTTCTGTAGTGCTCCATCTTTCTTTTTCTCTTGTGCAACATCTTTCTCTTTCCTCTCCTGGTCTCACAGTACTCCCTTTGTTAAATGAAAGGTTTGCCAATAGATCGCTCACACTCTTTGTTCTTCCCTTTTTACTATATGCTGCTCTCAATGTTGTTTGTTTTTACCAGCAGCTGAACTGCATTACACTTCTTTTTCTTTGTCTGTATCGCTCCATCTCCGCCTGTCTGTTTTTGCTCGGGGCCCAGCCAGGCAAGTGAACAGCGACAGATGAAGCGCCTTGTCTGTCAGCAGTGTTGGAGGGAATTAATCACAGTTCAGTAAGTGCTCTGATGAGGATTCAGAGATGCTTGTTAGAGATAAACCTATCAGGTGTGTCTGATCCGTCATGCACTGACAGCAGCCTCGGGCGGGACACTGAGCCAGGTATTAAGGCCTGTTTAGTGCCCAGTCCTGCCCTCAGGTGCTAGTGGTCATGAGGACTTAATATTTAACACCCACCAAACAAACAAATGTGGGTTCAAATTAATTGTGGCGGGTAGTATTGTCCATTGCAAAGTGCCAGGTCACGTGCCAAAGCAGTGTCCAAGCAGACCTCACTGATGTATGTGCAGTGCACTATGTACATCACGGTTGTGGGAAATTGGGAGGACTGGAAAATATGCTGCCAAGTGATGTGTCTTTGAAAGTTGACTTTATATTATTGCACATATTGATAATGCATAATAAGACACTATTTTATTTACAAAGTCAAAGATTCTCTCCATCCAATGATTGTATTTGCAGGTACTCACTCCATAGCACTGGTTTCCAACGTTATACTGTATATAAGACATACCCCCACTCCCCAGTCCAATTAACTCAAGTACCCCTTCATCAACCTTATCACTTATGCTCCAATTGTGTTCATTTGAATTAATTTCAAACTGAATGTTATTTAACTGTTAATCATATAAAAGTGGATGTAGTAGTACACGTTACAAAATGTTTATACAATTGGAAGTGTCAGTGTTTAGTTTGGTTTGGATTGCAAGTTTACATTTGTACCACAACCACATGAACAGGCAAAAGGTGGATGTTCCAACCATTTATCCATTACTTTATTTATCTATTTCACAGTTAAGATAATAGTTTCAGATAATTATTTAAACTTTTTCAAATTAGTTGAGCTACAATACAGTGTCTCCACATGCCCCCTGGCAACAGTAAAAGTACCTCTGATGTGCTAGTACGCCTGTATGGCAATCACTGCTCTAAGCCCCAAAAAAGTTTCAATTAAAATAAAATATATAATAGTTGACTATTCAGCTTGCCTTTTACTTACCTTAATGATGAAGAAGGTTGCGTTCAATTAAATGTATTGGTCCATCAATATAATTTGAAAAAAATGTGAATGGATGGATTAAATTACACACAATTATTTACTCTGAAAAACTGGCCAGTCACTTAAAGATACATACAGTATATAAACAAAGTTGCATATATTAATGGACACACTGAAATACACATTTACATATGTAGAGCACTTATTTATGATGTCATTACACAGTGCCACTGAGAGACAGACAATAAACAGTTGAGCACCTTTGCATGTTTGCGGCTCTATGTCTTCACATGCCAAGGGAGTGTCTCTGCTCCTTTGGAGAGCCAAAATGTTTGTTATGGCTTTGTGACAAATCTCTGACATGACACACTAATCAGATAAGAGCTCAGCCCTTAGGCCGAAGAGGGCCGCTGGGACAAAAGAACAGGTTGAAAAATAATAAATATCTCTAAAATGTTACAAATTATAAGTGCTCTGCCATTGAGAGAGTATATGTGATGTGCTCTTTGTGTCTGCGCCCAGTTGCACATTCCACAGGGTAATTTACAACATGGCTCCAAGCAGCTTGTTTAATTCCAGAGCCCAAATGAAAGCGTTTGTGGTTTATTGGCATATTTTTCTTGTTAAGCAATGTTTAAGGTAGAGATAGACACGGCAGTAATTGCAGGTTAGACTGAAAGTAGGAGTTGAGTTAGCAGACATCAACACTCCCCCTGCCTTGGGAGGAAAATGAGAATAAAAAGATAATGTCAGAGATAAAGCATGAGAGAGCTATGTCATCCACTTAACTACTTCACTGCTGGGGGACTCACATGGACCCTGCTGAAGATGCAAAGTAGATTCAAAGTACAACGGGAAACATTTGAGCAGAATATAAACAAGAAAGGCCAAAAAAAAGTAACTGGGACAGAAATTAAGAATGAGGACACATCAGCCTGTAATAGCGGTGGAATAACAAACACAAGCCAAAATTAGTCTCTCACAATAAACTGACAGGGGTATAAAAACAAGCCTGCGTACATGTTTTGAGATAATAATGAGGCATTGATTGTTTGTCCTCAATTTCCATTTCAGTTCCCTCTCAAATTGAAGGCAGACACTTGTAAACAGCCATACCTATGTCTTTGCTGTTCTCATTAGCTTTCCTTTTTCTTTTCCCCACATTCTATTCAACTAGAGGATCTAGATGAGAGGGCCTGTGTCAGTTCCTGTTTTCTTGACCATGTTCTGGTCATCTGTTCCCAAGCCGGTGTTTATCGCCTGGTTTGCAACCATCTGAATGTTGCTGCTGGGGTCCTCGGGGATGTTTGTTTGCGCTGTCTTTTATAGTGCCATTTTTTAAACTGTCACTGTGGTAAGACAGGAATGTGCCATTACTTGTTGTTGGCTGCTGGAGTGAGAAAGCCCAATTACCATGGGTCCCAGTGCCTGGTTGTAGTTGTACAGTAGACAGGGCTCTCTCTCTCTCTCTTTGTGTGTGTGTGTGTGTGTGTGTGTGTGTGTGTGTGTGTGTGTGTGTGTGTGTGTGTGTGTGTGTGTGTG
>JBBPCS010000130.1:5225789-5235996 GCA_037974645.1 Hollardia meadi
GTGTGTGTGTGTGTGTGTGTGTGTGTGTGTGTGTGTGTGTGTGTGTGTGTGTGTGTGTGTGTGTGTGTGTGTTGGGCTTGTTCTGGTGAGCAGCTGTCCCAGGCCCCACTGGCAGTGATTGTAGGAGATGGTTACAGTTGCAGCGGTGACAGCAAGGAGGAAGAAGCAGACAGGCTTACGAGGGATTCCTCATGTGTTGTCTGCTGCCGCCTTGGTACTGCTCAGCAGCCAGCTCTCCCCGTCTGTCCCCCTACCTCTTTTAACTCTTGTCTGATGTTGTAAAATCTTGTACGTGACACTGCGACTAAAGCCAAATGCGTTGCTCCCAGTTTACACAGTATGTGTGGCCAATTAGAGCTGTTGTTACGAGGCTGATGTATGGATTATAGTCTTCTATTCCTTCTCCCCTAATGTTGACCATTAACTGCTGTGCCATTAGTTACTTTACCAACTGTGGTGGCACAGGAAGGCACACAGTCTGTCATACACATTTCTCTGTGGGTACATGACATGAGACACAGGATTGAGGCTGCAAAATGTTAACAGTATTCTGTGGAATTTAAGTAGAGTAAACCAGTTACCACATTATATGACAGCCATCTAATTAAAAGAAAATAGCAAGTACATTCATTTTGCCTTGAAATTGGCTTCCTGCATTTTAAGCATACACATTGTTGAAGGGTTGCAGTGATAGCATGGAGTCATGAAATTGCTCAGGATTGCGCAAACCCTCAATTTAAGATAAACAAACATGACGGGCTCTATCTTGTGCCTGGTGCAAATCGGTGAACGGCGCAGCGCAAGTTTCATTCCTAGTCTCCGACCGACCAGTTGTCATTTTCGCGCCCACGTTGTGTAAGTAGCACATATGCGGTACTTGCGCCCATGGGCATGTTGGCCTTTAAATGAGGTGTGGTTAGGCGCATTGTTGGCACATTGCTATCTTGAGGCAGGAGAAAATGATTGCATTATTGACCCCCAAAAACTGGTCTAAAGTTAATGCCTTAGTGTTTTTGCTGCTATTTAAAGGGCACATTCAGATAGTAAGATGCACCTACATAGGTGGCTTCACAATGCTAATACACTCTGCTTGTTACACACTAACGCACGGCTTGAGAGGCTTAGAGAGGCTGCTTTCAGTAATTTGAAATGTTTCCATGCGAGCTGCAGTAATGTCACTGCAACAAATATCGTGGGACACTTAAGCAGCAAAACTAAGTTATAAACTTGGCAGAACAGAGGAAACTCTCCAGAGGAAAGACAATTAAACTTTGAGTTTTAGTTCAAAACCTGGATCTGAACCTGGACTGTGTGTGTGATCTTTTATAGAAGAACACAGAACAATCATTAACATTAGATCCTGACCGGGTGTGTCTGAGTGTCGGGATATTTAAATAATCAATGAATTTAAGCCGCTGTGAGTAAATGCGCACAAGTCTCTTCATCCGACACATATCATCTCTGCTTCTGTGGGGTCGCTGCAGGTAATTTGATTAATATTTTCCTCTCTAATGATGTATTAATTCACCATCTGCTTTTAATCAGAATGATAGTTTTTATGACCCGATCTAAGGACTGCAATCCGCTGTAACATACACAGCGATGCGCAGCAGCCCTCCTCCTCCTCAGTTAAAGATTGGTGCATTTGGGGGCGCCCCTGTGGCTCAGTCCTCAGCTGCGGCCACCGGTTCGACTCCCGCCTGTGGCCCTTTGCTGCGTGTCATCCCCTCTCTCTCTCTACCACCTTTCCTGTCTGCTCTTCACCTGTCTCTGTCGAATAAAAAAAAGATTGGTGCATTTATTCATATGCAGTCATATGAAGCTGTTGATGGGACAGAGGATTGGGAGACAGCAGAGGCAGAAGGTCCACTGGCCAAAGACCACATACCTGTCCCTCAGTGAGGCGAGTGCCGCTGTTTAAATAGCAATATGCCCTGAGGAGACGCACCTGGCTTTTAAAGGGAATTGGAGATGACACTCTGATTGGTTTAATTTATGTTACACCTCAAACACACCTATAAATAATCGAGGGATTAAATACAACCCCTTTGCGCCTTGCAGTCTACTTTGCAGCCAGATTATGCACCGTTTAAATAGCAAAATGGAAATGGACATGCTCTAAATGCACTTGGGCCATAGACTTTAGTCTGTGCGCTTTAGATTGTTTAAATAGGGCCCAAAATGCGAGTTTTCTGGTATTGCAGCTGCAGTGTATGCAATCATATCATGTGCATCATTCCTCCACTGTGTTCCACTGCAGCCAGCATTGACTTGCTGTCTGTCTGTCTCATATCCAGTGTGGCAGCGCAGTGAGCGGTGTCTAATGGAGCCTCTGATGAATAATGAGTCCATACACTGGTAATGTTCTGTGCCGAGTAACGGCTGCATTGGTTTCTGTCCTGTTAACTCCGCTGGTGTAAGATTGATTGTGGTGTGCGCCGCAGTCATACAAAGACACTTCATTGCTCAGCAATGAAAATAAAGCTTCTCCCACTGAAATGAAGAGCAATGGCACTAGGGCAAGAGAGGCAGACCAGCAGCAGGCCTGGAGACAACCACAGCACCAGCTTGAGTGAGTGACACACCATGAAATAGGCACTGCTTCAGTAAGACTTGTTTGTTTACACATTGCTTTCTGCTAATTGAGGTGTGGTGCAGATTTTGTTATTTTTGCCTCAGTCGAGATGAACCTCAGTCGCCCCGATTAGATTATCTCACTGTACTTAGTGATCCTCCACCAAGACTCTCCTTTAAATTACACTTGACACTGTGAAGAAACATCTAATAGAAGTGTGTAATGGGCTCTGATGACAAACTACACGGTTGGAAGACCATGTAATCTCCCCGCAATTAATTAAAGTGCGTCCTGTGTGTGTGTGTGTGTGTGTGTGTGTGTGTGTGTGTGTCTTAGCAGTTTTTTTTTTCTTACTCTCTTACTCCCACACCCTCTCACAGCCTAACCAGATGCCACCAAATAACTGAAATAACATTGCCTGTCAACAATAAAAAATGAAGACCCATACCCTGACAAAGAAAGGTACTTAGAGCTGGCAGAGAGAGGCAGATGCAGGGTTATTTATGCTCCAGTGCTTCTCAGTGTCCCAGTAAGGGTCCTCCACAGCTCAACATCTGTACCTCAACCCGCCTAATTACCCACAACACCCCTGCCCAACCGCTTCCTAGTCTGTCACCACCTCAAAGTTTGCATTAGAGGAGCAGGCAAAAATGGAGGGTGAGAAAAGTGTTACCCCATCACTGTTACCCAGTCAGATACGGCTACACACAATGTTTGGCTGTGCTACATATGGCTACACAAACATTGTTGTATGGTCTAATTGCTTTACACAACAGTTCTATCACTTTTACCCAAAATGCTATTTCCAACTGATGAGACACTCCCTCTCTTTCTCTCTCTCCCGCTTCCTTGGCCCTCATTCCACATTGTTCTGGCTCTTGACTTTTGTTATTTATCTGTCTATTTACTTACCTCCCGGCACAGTATTGATTTGAAGACAGACAACAATTAGGCCCATTTTGGGGATAATTCCCCTGTCTTCACTTATTTTTACAAGTAAATGAGAAATTTGCCATGCTTTATGTAAGTTTTGGTGGGAGATATCAGTTTGGAGTTGCTTGTGCCATTGATCTGATTAAAGGCATTACGCATTGTCTAATGAGTTTTACACATGGCTGAGTGGGGAATAATCACCCAGGGATTTCTGACCCAGAACTCCTCTTTACACCCCCACTCCTCTCATTTTTCTCACTTTCACTCTCTCGGAGCAGAGGACCAGACACTCAGTAGCTCACAGAAGAGGTAACGGAAATCAATTGGGACCATGATTTGAAGAGTCCCCCCCCCCCACACACACACACACACACACACACTCTGTAGTCAAATTGATTCCTTTACTTGTTTTGCTTTAATAATCATTTTAGGTAAGTGTTCAGTAAGTGTGCAGAGAATGAATATAAATATCATCTTTTAAGCCTCTTTGTATGAGATTGTTTTTGAAAACTATAAATTTTACCCAGCTGCAAATTGTCTGGCAATTAAAGCGTATTGTGTATAGTAAGCAGTGTCTCTATTGGGTGTTTAGCTTTATCGAGCCTGTCTGGAGATGGAACTCATACCTGCCGCTCTGTGAATTGCAGCACATAAAAGATGGACTGAATATGTTCCCGGGGAATATTGCCCTCTCCAAAAGACCAATCCGTCTTGCTTAGGGAGGCAATCTTAGGTGCGGTAGATAAACTAATATTTGTGTATAACCTCAGTCAGACAATACAAATGATCGGATGATTTTTCATCTCCTTATGCATACAGGGAAATATGAAAAATTGAGGTTTAGGAATATTTGCAGGGTCTGCGAGGCGGCTGGCTGGGCCGCTGAGTGCCCTGGGCCACGCTCCTCACCAACGACTGCCGAGTGAAGAGTGATGAGAATATTATACCCGTCTGTTTCCCGTCACTCCCCATCCTCCCCTCCCACCTTCTTCATTCTTTCCTCTCACCACACTAATTCATATGGCCACAAGATGGAGAGAGAGGGAGTGAGCAAGGTAAAATTAGACCGAGAGCTGTGCTCTGGCTTGCCGTTTTTGACTTTAGCCGTCTGCCCACTGCCCATGATTGCCCACACTGACATAATTCTCCTGGTCCCTCTCGGTCCTGTTTATTGTCCCTCCCACCCTAAACCAGCACCTCCGTCACCACTGCCAACTCCTACCACTGCCACACACACTGTATTCATCCTCTGGCCCTCGGCTGTCACACTGCTAAAAACCTCTTTCTGGGTTAATCTGCTGGTCTTACCTAAGATGGCATCTGTTATGTTAAATCACAAATACCAAAAATGACCTTTGCTTCATGCATGTGCAGTAGATTTAATGCATATGTAAGTTACACACACGCAGCATCACTTTACACAAGTCTTTTTTTTATAAAGAGCAGCCCTTGAGAGCATGGCACAGTAAGTGTTCGACCAGCATCAGTCAGGAAAAGGGCATGTTTCCCTAGAAGACAGAGTGCATTTGGTCCCCTTCAACTATAAAAGCCCGGTGTCCCTTCATATCCTTCTTCCCTGCTGTGAAAAAAACTGCTGAATCCTGCAGAATCCAGCCGTCAAATGCAATCCCCCTCACCAACACCCCCTGACAGGAAGATGGTGACATTTACCCCCACACTCCACTCTCCTCCTCCTCAGATTTGCGAGTTTTTATTTTTAGTTTATTGAGTTGCCTCATGCCAAAGCCTCCATGTTTTCCCTTGAAAACCTTTCTGTTTGCTCTCTATATTTCTGCATTATCTCCCTTTTGCCCTCTGTTTTCCAATATGTCTATTTTTTTCTCCCTTTTTTTATTTCATTTTCTCCCTCCCTCCCTTTCTTTGCATCTCCCACTGTATCCCTCATCCATTCTCTCTCTCTCTCTCTCTCTCTCTCTCTCTGTCTCTCTCTCTCCCGCTCTCACTCTCCCTATTTTAGCTTTACGACGGTGAAGAACTTCTCCCCTCCCCTGTTCATGATAAATCAGAGGTCTGAGAGGCGGCACTCGGTCAGAGGCATCAGTCGCCAAGGCTGATGAGATAAGCGCCGCTCATCTCTCGGTCCTGTATGGAGATTTATTGGGCTGGGATAAGCAACAAGCTAGCCATCACTCTCAGCCAAATAGACTCCCCGCCTGCATGTGTTTATTCTTATTGCACTGCCACGACCACTGCCACTGTCAGGGGTGGAGTAGCCCCCGGAGGCCTGCTCCGTGGTAGAGGAAGCCTCGCCCTGCTCTCTGGATCATTACCTTCTATTAGATCAAGAAAACAAGCCTCCACATTGGGGCTCTGAGAGACACTGATGGCCCAATTTCTCTATCTCAGAGGACCGCATAGGCATATATACAATAAGGTTATTGTTTATATTGGCTCCTCACATCCCAGTTTCAACGGTCTAGTCTTCCTTTTGTAAATTTGCACGCCCATCTTTTGGCATTTTGCACATACTGTAGATGGAAATTCCTAATTATACATGTACATGTATTTTAGTGGTGGCGTCAGATATCAGGGGTTCTAACTGATTACGTACGTATTGGCTTTGTGAACTATGAATTTATGATCTCTGAATATTGGGACAGCCCTGTAAAGAAGACGACATAACACAATCATCCTGTTACAAATTAAAAGCATTCATATTCAAAAAATGCACTCATGCTAAAATAAAAATACTCACGGGCTTTGCTGATCCAACCATACCTCGTCTAGTATGACTAATGGTCATGGTGGCTAATGCGCGCTAACGTTAGCAAATTTTAGCTGGATATTGACATGTACTGTAAATGACATTATTGAAATATGTCACTGACCCTTTTCTACCTGTGCTACCGTTACGCCATGTTTTAGCATGCAACAGATGAACATTTAAATCATTTCATCACAAAAGTAAAAACAAACCTAAGCACACTCTACCTCACATTGTGGTTTCCTGCTTGTGGGCCTTCTACTCACTTTCAGCCAGGTGCCCTTTTCATAAAAGCAATTTGCAAATACATGCGAATCGCAAATGGTGGCAGTGCCATGTTTCAAAACTACCTAACTACCACATGTGACCACAGAGGCCGCTGTTCAGCAGAAGTTACATAGTCTCACTATGACTCGACTTCTCAAGCTGCTGATGACAGCATTAATTTCAGGCGACCAGCAGTCTAACACATTAACTGCTGCCCGGCTGGTGTCAGAGAACCTCTAGCACCCACTTCTTCACTCCCTGGTGTCACAAAAACACACTCCACTCACCCAGCAAGTTCTCCACAAATTGCTTTTACCCTCCTCACCCCATGAGTGTACACACACACACATACAGACACACAAACTTAGGCCTGGACAGGGTAGCAGGGGTTAGTTTTTCAGCACTCAGGTTATATTTAATCATGGCTGGTGGATGAGGAGGCTTTTCTCTTTATGAAAGGTATTAAGGCAGGACTGTGTTTTCACTCAGCTTTACACTCTGCCCCCATGCTTTTCTTCCCCTGACCTCTGTTACCATGTGCCAGGGAGGAATTTGATAAAGTGACACCAGGCCCTGCTATCTCTTCCTCTTTCTCCATCTCCCATCTCTGTCTCTGTCTCAGATTCTAATAGTGTGTCTGGCAGGTCTGGGCTGCCTCTCATCTCATCAGTGAGGTCACACCTTTGGGCTGCCCTCTCTCCCCCAGCACTTGCCTTGTCATTTATTTTGCTGCTGAAACGGCCAGCGAACCGGCAGGTATGATTCAATCTCCTACATCCTTTGGCTGATGCACTGGACAGAGCCATCGCCTTGCGCGATAGCGCTCCCAGGAATGGGGGCAGGGTTTTACAGCAGGAACATCAGGCCCCCATGTCTTGCAACTTCCTGCTCTCCACTCATCCTTTGCTCTTACCTCACTGAACCTAAACCTTCAGGGAGGGCTTTCTTGCACCATATATTTTTAAAACACACTTTCGTTAGCCGAGGAATCACACTCTGACAGAATACGCTATCATTCAACTTTCCCCTCTGCATCCTTATGTGACTTACCCCAACCCTAGTTGATCTGTACTACTTCTACTTAAGGGCCCCATTCTCTTTGATCTAACTAAAGTTACGGAGGAAAGTGAGAAGCATTGGGAAAGCTCCAGCAGGGGGGTTTACATGCCCTTTCAACACTTTGAGAAGCAGGGGATGCTCTCCATTCTGCTTCATGTTGCACCCGGGGACTCTCCCCACTTCACTAGCATGCATCAGCAGACACTTGGTCATTAGGTAGATTGACAGTGATTGTCTGGCCTGCAGAACTGAGGCAGCCTCTGCTGGCCTCAGATGCCTGCTTTGAAATGCACACATATGGATTTTGTGTGGGTGAACAGAATTAACAGAAAACGTTACAAGCGAAGGTGATCGATAATGGTGTGAAAGATGCGGCGGACAGTGTGGAAATCACATTTTGGACAGGTTGCTACTCCATAATTGATCGGGTATAGCTTTGAGCTGCAGCTGCTTTTTTTTTCTGTAACTGAAAGGCTGATGGCCGGTGCCTCACTGCTGCTCATACCTCTAGCTTGGAAGAAGGTGAAAGTGGGAAGTGGTGTTAAGCCAAAAATGATATGCCTTCTGAGTGTGATTGTCTGCCAGAACTAGGTCGATTGTTTTCCATTGCTCAGACTTCATGTTACTCTTATTGTGAGAGAGTGGGGAGACCAATTTGTTTTTTTGTGGTTCTATCTGAATTGGTCATGTTGAACAACGTGCTCCAGCATATTATACCTCTCCTGTTAGATGCAACACTAACAGTAGTTGTTCCTTGACCATAGGAGCTCAGAGATTAAATGCATTTATAACACCAGAGATCGAACTCGAACTGACTCCTGTCCTCATATTCCATCTTTAGCTTCTTTTCCTGTGTGTTTTCATGTGTGTCACTGTATGTGTGCGCATGCAGAGAGGACAAGAATCTTGAGGAGGTCAGGGGCTGTCCTCTATTATTCATCAGTGGTAATGAGTGAAAGGAGCTGGCAGCATCTGTGGACTTATTGATCCTATCCTCTGGTTTCGTGCCTCACCTCCGGTGGGGGAAGAAAGATGGAGGTGGACTAAACCCAGAGACACACCTCTTCTCTGGAGCCTATAGGGAACGCGCCCAGCCCCCTGTATCTCTGCCCTGGCTGGCGGGCCACCTGGCACGGAGACATTAGTGTCTCATTGTTTTGGACTGGGGTGCCTTGCCTTGCCATCGTTTAGAGGTTGACTCAAGTGTCATAACATCTGTGATGTGACAAGATTTGTCCTCTATTGCTGTTGTAAAATGAAACAAAAATCAATGGAGGTGATTTTCATGTTTTTCTTTCTTTCACTTTGTGCTCTCTGGGTTAAAGTCCTTAATCATACAAATGTTTCACTGTGAAAATGACGCTGTTTAAAATCCTGAGAGGTTTGCATGTCGGAGATGGTGAAATGCCTTGCCCTGCCTATATTATTTATTTATATTCAGATTCATAGTATGTTCCCTATAATGTGAATTTTGGAAACCGGCAGACAAATAAAATGTTGCTTTGTAAAATGTTGACTTTTATAAAGGATGTGTAAAGACTAATAGGCAATAACCCTCAGCTGGCCAGCTGACCATACAGTGCCGCCAAACCTTGCAGAGGCCTCTCGCTCTCTGTGCTTATGTGTTTCCCCCTCTCCACCCATTTTACTGCCTTGGTGCACAAACGCACACAGTCTAAATGAGGCCAGCCCCCTTTTAATACCACAGAGAGGGGAGAAGCAGCCATTATGAATTATCCTTAATTACAGTTATTTCCTAAACTAATAAAGCTGCTAAATCTTTACTGCAAAGGTTAGTTTACCCAGCATGCATAAAAACCACTGCATCATGTGTGTGCGTCCCTGCCTCTCTCTGTGTGTGTGCACATGCACATGTAGGTGTGCGAGCTCATGCATTCAAGCATTCATGCTGGTGATTGGTGTGTGTGTGTGTGTCTGTGTGTGTGGGCACAGGAGAGCTGGCTGGCAGCACCCATAGTCCCATTAATTTCACGTGGGCTCCCTATCACCAGCCACAGATGCCTATAGACACGTAAATGAGTCTCCAGTGAGCGGTGGGCCGCCTTAGCCAGCCAGCTCGGGCCTAATGGGCTGGAAAGCCAGCGTATGTGACGGCAGGAGATGAGGGCCTTATTTACACTGGCAGACATTAGTGGATGGACGCTGATTCACTGATTAACACGTCAGCCTATCTCACCTCCCCCACCCTCCACCCCATCATGCCTCCAGCAGTTCTCTTCATCCCTTCCCTCTCTCCCTTCACACCTCTATGCATATAGGTACACATATAAACATGAAAAAAAAATCTATATACAAACAAACTGTATCCTCTTTCTCTTGATTTCTTCCCTTTCTCTCGTTCATCTCCTCCACACATCCTGCACCATTCACAGGCCCATACCACTACACATACACACTAAAAGATGTGCAAACACACGCACATACACAATATCCGGTGTTGGAAATGCATGGTGGCAGGTTGCTGAGAAGGGGGAAGCCATCTGTGAATGATAGCTCCTGTGGAAAGATAATGTTTCTCATGCAGCGCCGTCTGATGGAGGGAGATGACTTTTTGAATGGTTAAGTGGGTAAACGTTAGATCATGGCCACATCGCGCCCGTTTGCCTCACCCACCATCAATTCCCCCC
>JBBPCS010000130.1:5239961-5253594 GCA_037974645.1 Hollardia meadi
GTGTGTGTGTGTGTGTGTGTGTGTGTGTGTGTGTGTGTGTGTGTGTGTGTGTGTGTGTGTGTGTGTGTGTGAGCGCGCGCGTGCATGTGTGTGTTTTGTGATGGTTGCAGCGCATGTCTCCTCTGCGGTTCCGCTTCGCAGGTCCAGGAACGGTGAGCTTCTCATGGTTGTCACTTTGAGGTGGGAGAGCAATCATTTCCTTGGACAACAGTCCCATCCTCATCCCTGCTTCCCGCCCGCTCGGATTAGTTTCTCTCGCTGAGAAGATTTGCATCCAAAATATTTTCTCCTTATTTATTCTTTCTCTATTTTTTCCTGTTGCCTTTTCTTTACATCATCTACCATCTGTGTTTCCTTTTCTCTGCCCTTCTCTGTTTCCTCCTCCTCGTTTTCCCCTGGATGCTGTAGAGCATTTTATTACAATTGTCAGAAAGAGTAACAATTCTATTGTGGGGCGATTACGACAGGGTGTTTTACCCACAGATCACCAGAGCAATTAAAATCTGTAAATAAGGCTACCCATGATGCCTCAGTCCAAACAATGGAGTCCCGTAGGAAGTGCTTCTTTGAAGGAGAGCTGTGGAAGAGAGTTTCTCTCACTTTGACTCTCTCTCTCTCTCTTGCTCTCTCTCTCTCGCTCTCATTAATTAGGAGAAGCTCCTTCAACCCGAAGCAGCTGTGTCGATGGGCAGCTTTGCACAATCACAGTGACACATATTTCAGACACAAGATGAAGTTGTTTACTTTTGTGTAAGACCTCGCATTACACCACTGCACTTTGTTTTCCAGCACAGCAAAGATAATACAGGCGGACTGTAATTGTGCTGGCTATAGCTGTTAGGAAGAGAGAGGCCTGCACGTAGAAACACACTTGCACATATCGGGCTAACACACATGCGCACAACTCTTTTGGTTGACAAAGGGATAGATTTAAAGGCAGTGAGGTAACAGATAATGAAATTGTGGTTGGAATATCTGGAAAGTGGATTTTGTGGGATGTCCTGTTTGAACACTTCTAATGTCATATGCAGAATTTTGGCACCAAAGAAATTTGCATGGATTGCTTTTTTTCAGTGAAAGGGCCCTCAACTCCTGGCAAGTCTTTTGGCCTGGTTATCTTCTATACACTTGGCAGTGTAACACATCTGTATCCTGGCATAACCAGAGGACGATGCTGCCAGATAATTAAGACAATGCTGCCAGATAATGTCATCTTCCTTGAATGAACAGCTTAATTAGGTCTTAAGCTAACCATTAGCTTTTATTCTGATCGAGCCTTGTAACTGGGATTGCCATTAACTGCCGCAGTTCACAAAGTGATGCGAGCTTCCCGAATGCCTCAACTACTTTTTGGTGTTTCTTCTTCTTTGTAGATACAAAAGGGCTCTTTGTAGTTTTGTGGGAAGACATGTGGAACATGTCATGTATTTGGTGTCAGGATGTGCACGTACCGCTTCCGCAACCACCCCCACCTTGCTTCATAAATTACTCACGAGTGGAGTTTGGGCAGGTTGGAGCAAAGGAACCAGACAGAGAGAGACGAAGAGACCGTGGGAGTTTTGCAGCTCGACACAGCGCTGCGCTGATGCCAGGCTCCGTGGGCCTCACCAGAGGCTGTATGCCTTACCAAGATCCTGTTTACAGTCAGCCAAAGAAGCTGCCAGGCACCCATTTCCATAATGCTGCCTGCGGCCCTCTGCGGAAACTAATTCCTCTCTGCCGGAGATGCACCATGATGCTGCCTGCTCTGTACCTCTCTCACTTTGCATTCTGTGTCTTATGTTTCTCTCTTTTGTTTTCATCTGTTTTCCTCCCATCTCATCTTTCTATCACTCCTTATTTGCCGTGTCTCCTTTTTTTCCTCTATCTCCCTCTACAGTCTTTTTTTTTTGTTCCAGCTCTAACCATTGAATTATATCCTTTTCTGTAAATTCACAGTGATTGCAGTATTCAGGGAACGTTGTTGTCACTCATGACCATTTTGTTGGTCTGGCAAGGTGAATAAGATTGTTGGTATAATAACAAGATGTCCCACAGTACTGCTTACTACATATGTGCACGCAGTATATAGGTCAGGATAAAAGTTGCATATAGGTTGATTTGTGTGTTTATATTTTAATGTGCAGAGGCTGGGGCAGCTTGTACTCAACCTGTCCACTGGGATAGTGGAAGCGTGTGTATTTCTGTATTTTTTGATCCCAGGTATTGTTTATGTGCATGTCATGTGTTAGTTGTGCATTTCATTTTGTCCATGCGAGTATGCAGTCTTTATTCAAATTTATGTCATTTCCATATATATTATTCTGCTCGTTAGTGTGCTAAAATTATCGCAAGTGTTCCTCTGATTGCATCCGTTTCACTGTTCGCACAGTGCTTTCTTCCATCTATGTGCATGTCACTGTGCCATGTCCACTCTGCTTTATATTTGTGTTTCTACACTCAACACATCTCTGCGTGAGCCTGCCATGTTCAGTCCCCCCACCCCCTCACATACACACACATTCTTTTCTGTCATATGTTTGTGCAGATTTTTTTTTTTTTTCTGCTTCAGCCACTTGTGTAGTTGCCATGTTCCTGTGCCTGTACATCAGTGAGCATCTGCTCTTTCAACAAGGTCCCCATGGCCTCAAATGTCAGAGCAAGCAGCTGCCAGACAAGTGCATTGTGCAGCAGGCTTGTGTTTCACCTCCTCCCTCCACTTCTTGCTCTGTGATGTTAACAGTGATTGAAAGTAAGCAGGCAGCAGCAAGTGAGGGAGAGATGAGGGGAAGGGTCTCTGCTTTTTAGAGAATTGGATTCCTGCAGTTCGGATGAGTACTGCTGTTACCTTTCTGCTCAGGGCCTGACTGGTCTCTGGGGCTTTAGGGTCAGGTGAAGGGAGGGGTTCTGTTGTGCATTATGTACAGTTTCCTTTGCCCTCTTGTGTGAAAGACCACTACAACGGGATGCCATTTGAAGCTTGTCCATATTGTGGTCCATGTACTATAAGGTATCAGGGGACAAACGGTGTGTGCACATTTATCAATTTGTGTTTTATTGTCTGTGTGTGCATTTGCTTTATATGCTCTGATATACTTTTTACAAGTCTGCATCTGCAGTGTAACATGTTAGACGGATCCCCCTGTTGCACTTCATAGCATAGATGGCGCCACGAGATGTCATGGGACGCTATGTACTGGAGTATATGTTGGATTGTTGCACCCATGTGTGAGTGTGTATGAGTGAGTAGTTGGGGGGTGGAGGGGGGAGCACTGAAGCAGAAGAGATGGAGGGTGAAGAGACAGGCAGGTACCCCCCAGGAGGGGCCCGGGGGCAGCAGGCCAGGGGTAGCCCCTCCAGCTCCCCCACAGCACACTCTGCTCTGCTCTCAGACACTTCTATTGATTTGTCCAGCAGATATGGCCACAGGTTAGCTGCTCTGCTAAGTACTGCTCTTTTCACCTCCCTTTGCCTGCAAACAAAGGCTGGACACAGGCTTCATTTGACAGGTGATGCTGTTTCCTTGGCATTACTTTTTCTAGTCACACTACACGCCCTACCTATAGTTTCCCTCCCTGTCACAGAGCATGTGTGAACCATCAGGGGGCACTGTTAGACTCACTCTTACCCTATAAACGACCCAACCCAAACCTGCTGGCATAGTTCTCCATTGTCTTCTCCTGAGGCTATAGGAAGCCAAGAGTTCACAGTTATGGCAGGCCTACAGAAAGAGAGAAAAGGCACTTAAGGTGTCAATCAATCCTTCGCCTTCATCTCAGGATCCCAGAAAGTGGAAATCCTGTGTTAATTCAAGCCTAAAGTAGATTAGTCCAAACAGCAGTTTGGAATTGTGCCTGTACTTTGCTATATATGATCAACATGTGTAGCGAAGTGTAAAGTTTGAACCTGACAGATGCAGATGGAAGCCAAGGCAACTCTTGATCAGTTCATCTTATTGCCAAGCTCCTATGTGATCGGAAATCAGTCGGCAGTACCTCTGTGCTCGCTGACAGATGGATGAATCAAGTCTTCAAAAGGCCTCATTGGTGACACATTAACATGAGCCGAGCTTCCTGGAGGACTCTGAATTCTGAGCTGTCACAGGTGACAGATGAGATAAAGCTACTATGCTGATCCGCTTGTTTCGTAACATAACCCAACGCCTGTTGAGAAGAAAATTGGCACCTGCTTGACATCTATTAAAAAGCAGTTTCTGAGATTTGAAAGGAGGGTTGTTGTTACATGTCTTGTATTATTAATTAAAAGAGCGTCCTCTGAGTCATCATGAGCTTTTCATTTGTCTGATGTCAGAACAGGTGCTGAGGTAAAACAATGAATCGTGAAAGTAGGAACACCACAAGGGTGTGGGTGTAACAACTTCTCACGCTTTAATTGCAAGCTAGTGAGTCTTTACAAGACATTGCAACATACTTTATCATTGTTAATTAGGAAACTGCAGTGTAGGACATCATAATACAAGCTCATCATATTGTTGTTGTTTTTTTTGTTTTTTTGCACATAGTTGTGTGTCATTTATCATGGCAAAAAGCCAGACTTGTTTGTTCAACTCACTCAGATGAGAAATGGAAGTTATTACCAGCAATGTAATCCTTGAGAAACAATATGCTTTTCAGGCTGAGGACTACCTGCAATATTTGACTGAATATGAGAGCCATTTTAAAAGATATCAATAGTTTTGAATCGTCGTCTTTCAGTCTTTTCAGTTGTGGTGCAATGTTAAAGGTATTACTTTACAATTTTCTGAGTCCAATGCTCTTTTCATTAAATGCAGTATATCTTATATTTACAGTATCACAGTATTTAACATCAGATTTCAAATCAAGAAGTAACGAAAGCAGGGGTCAAATGCAATCACAGCAGAGGACAATTTCAGAAAAAAACCTACACACATTAATGGGACCAGAAGAATCTTAAGTGTTGTTTATTTAACTAAGACTTATTGTTCATGTTTGGACATCACCTGTACTCATGGTGCAGGTGCACCTGTCAAAAACAACATCATTGATATGTCAATCTCTCCTGCAGTTCTGACTGGTTCCTGAGTTTGACTGGTTGATTAGTCAGCGGTAAACCAAGGTGTTGCCACCGTCGTAATTAAATATCAGAAATACCTTTGACTTGCACACAAAGAACTCCTTGTACATCTCGACTTTCCGCTCCTCGCTGGGCCTCTAGTCACTCATAGCTATAGCTGTTTTGCTAGCCAGCAAGACCACTTACCTGCTACATGAACAGGGAGGACAGGGACTAATTGCTGGGACAAATGTTCTCAACTGCGGGGTTTGCAGTTGTCTGGGCCTGGTCCAGACCCTGTTTATCTCAACCTCTGTTGGCAGCCATACACACACCACACACGCTATGCTCTGATTTAACCAGAGGCAAAGCCCCCGCCAACCCCCACTCTCTCTCATCAAAGATTCATAAAGGCAAGGTTCTCAATGATTTTCTGTCTCTTCCCGTATTCACAGCTTGTTGTCCTCACCCTCCCTGTCTCCTGCCAGTCAGACAGCGGAAGTCAGGCGGAATTACGGCTGAAGTGGCCATTGGCTCCCAGAGTGTGTGTGTGTGTGCATGTTAGTGTTTGTGTAGTTGTGGGGTGTGTGCTTGCACCGTAAGGCGTCTTTGTTTAGGGAGACACGGGGGTCGGACATGGGCATTAGGGCAAGGGGAGGAAGGGCCAGTGACATGTTGATGTTGTACTAAAAATATTAGGAGCCCCCATGCTGGGAAAGGAGTTAGACACCGCCTGCTCTTCTCTTCCCCCTCTTGCACTCCTTCCGCTGTTCTTTGTCTTCCACCCCAACCCCTGAGCCCTGTGCGCCATGGCAGCTTCCACACTGGATCTAAAACTAGCTCATTCAGAGCCTCAGTCACCAAGCCCAGGGCACACCATCTGTAGCCCTCTGAGTCCTTCCGTGTCTGTGTGTGTGACTATGTAAGTGTGTGTTTACCTCCTTATATATGTGTATCTGTTTGTGTGCATGCTTAAAAGCGTGTGTGTGTGTGGGGGGGGGGGGGGTATATGTGTGTGTCTGCTAACCCAAACCGCTGTGCCTCAGCCTGTTAGTCTTGCTACTTACCAGGCTTAGCCAGATGAGGGCCACTCAGCCGGGATCTAATTCCTCCGACTCTGGCAACACTTCACTCCTGGCTCTATTTGCCTCTCAAGTGTGCATCTGTGACCTTGGCTGACATCGAGGTGGGGGGTAAACTGTGGACTTGGAGATGTGGCCTCAGCGATTGAGTTGTAAGCTAGTTTCTGGATCAGAGCTTTCTCACAGCCATCTGGGCTTCTATGGGGCTCAGAAAGAAGTTATCCCTCTCTTATTCCCCACAGCTGACCCTGGATCAGCAGTAAGGGCAGGGACTTGAGTCAGAAGCATCCTTGCAGGGATAGGTAGTGCAGAATGGGGATGTTTGTGGAGTGGAAATTAAGAGAGGATACTAATGAAGAGATTTGATCTCTGTTACCACTTCACTTCTTCACTTGTAATCCCTGTTTTTATTGTGTCAAGCTCTGTTGTCCTTTTAGGCAAATAAGCTGAGCCAGTGTTACCTTTTTCTTTGATTTTTGTTTGACTCGCATCAGTATCAATATGAACAACGCCTGTACCACTATAGACAAAGGTTTGGTTTCCACGGAACACAGCCCTCAGTTATGCTGGTGTTACAGTTGTTGCATCGAGTCTTGATATTGTCAGTACAAACAGAACACTATTAAGTACCTGTCATACAACAAACATAACAACTTTCAATGACTGATTTACACACAGGCCTACACAAACACATGCACCAACTCATCTGCATAGGCAGTTACATATGTACTTATACACACCCACACACACCATTATCCTGGCTTGCTGTGTGCACTCTTTGTATCCTGTTTGGTGGAGCGCCTCAGGGCCTAGTCTGGCTGCTCTTCCAAACAAATTGCTGGCTGTTCACAGCGTTTTAAATTCCGAGGCCCTTTAATTACACTATTTACTTAATAGGGTGAAACAAAACTCGTGTTCACGCAGCAGGAGCACCAGGTGATGCAGAAGTTCAAACACCTGGCGGTAAGCACTCCTCTGGCATGAGCGCGCAGCATACATATGTACGCATGAATGCACACATACTCACATTACTGTGTTGCAACTACTATAGACCTCTCCCAAGCTTGGATGAGAAGCTTCGTTGGTTTTGGGACTTTTTCTTTTGTTTGTTTGCTGGGAAAAAAAACACATCTGGGAAAGTGTGCAACTCATAAGTTACTGTATACCCAGCCTGACATTTTCAGAATGAGTTCATCCTGTACTGTAAATACATGAATAATAGTAGTTTTAGTTTTTGACTTATTGCAGTAGGCCGTGTGGGATAGGAATGTGGACATCTTCTACCATGTGCCACTGCTTTTGTTGTTCATTCAAATGCTCACTACAAAAAAAGCTAATCAGTTGAAACCAGCTGAAATCAGACTTAACATCCAAAATTTTCCCTGATGATGCACTAAACTTACTAGGAGGACACAATTAGTGGTATTATCTTTTGTCTGGCATACACAGTTGTGTTATGTCAAAAACATTAATACACTGTACACTGGTTGTGTATTACATCTTTATTCATTTGTGTAATTAATTGAACTAAAAATTAAAATTCTCTTGATAAATATGTGACCAAAGGTCCATTTCTTTTGCTGTTTGTTTTTACAAGAATGTGTTGTCTGTGTTGACGGTCATATTATAGCCTACGCCTGGACCTGTCCAATTTATGGGGCTTAAGATTTATGACTGTTTCAGTAGGGCATGTTTACTGTTCACTGGTTTGCTGAGCCTATTATGTGATGTAATCATGACAAGCCATGTCAACAATGAGATGACTTTTTGTATGCAGTTTAAACAAAATCTCATATTTATTCAAAGCACTTGCTCTTGAAGAGTCGGTTTGCATTTCACTCTTTCTGTAAAGAGAACAGCAAGCTCAGTGTCTCTCTTTTTTGTGAAGAAGTTTAATATATATATTTTCTGAAACCCAATACCTGTTGTGCAACAGTTTAAAGCTTCTATTTCACAGCTAAACTTTTCACAAAGGCTTCAGAACTTAACACCACATCCCCTTGAGCCAGAAGGATGACTTGTAACCAGGCAATTGAAGTTACAATAGACTATAATTAGCTAGGCCAGCTTGACCCCACCATTGTCACCTGAAGACAGGTGGGAATTGTGCCCATGTTGGATCGACCTTATCATGTGACTGGGGTCAGGTGTCGACCAATGGCTCAGCTTTATATTGTATAGCTGTTGAGGCAAGCCTCATCCATCACCAGCTTTATTGCACCATTCAGGTGATGCCCACAAGGCACTGACGCTTGGCCAGGAGGGAGGGGGGCATGCTGTGGAGGGAAGGGATAAGGGTTAAAAATGATCGTTTTACAAGAACAGTCTCAGGACAAGTTTTCACAGCAATGGTGTGCCCTGGAAAACTAAGAGTTAGTGCTCCCAACGCCACAGTAACCCTCTTCCTGATTCCCGAACAGCAGATTTACAGCCGTCGAACTCTGAGCTGTGAAAAAGTGCAATCACTCGCAGGCTCGTAACCTCTTTGCCCTCGCCATCAAGTACTCTTACTGCTCCATTTTCTCTCCTGGGATTTATAAATAAACAGTGTCATCAGGAAGAACTTCAGTGTCTCTTCAGAACTAACTGTAATTAGTTTTGCCTGTAGTCTATAGCCTACCAAAATGTTTCACTACAGTATTTGGCCATGTGTGGTTCTTTTAGGATGATGATGGAGAGGGTTGTTGTGTTGAGCCAGGCACCCGTCCCTGCTAAATGTGCCCTTTGGGTGTTACTGGCGGGACCCAGAGTAAACGTTTGTTTTTTTGTTTTTCACTTTTCCTTTTAGCTGGCTGCTTATGTTCAGCTAACCTATAGCCTGGCACAGGTGGCTACAAGGCCAAAAGTCACAGCCCCTCTCATTCTTCCGCAGTCAGGCTGAAGCACATGCACACACATACACACACATGCTCGCTCACCCTCTTTCTGACTCTTCCTCTCAAACATACACACACTAACACACACACAGATCCAGAGCCTTAGGGGGCAATCTGTCTCTCCGCCCCTCGTCGGAAGAGTAAACGGCCAGGAGGGCCCTATCTGTTTGTCCTTTTCCTGCCTCTTTTTTTTATTAGAACCTGATTGCATTTGAACAATAGCTGTCTGCTCGTAAATTTTGCGCCTGTGTTGACATTAGGCCACATTCCATCCTATAGCCTGAGGAGGAAAAGGAGCAGGCCAGGGTGTTCGGTAATTTGTTACGCCGTTAAGCACCTAATGGACGTCCACCTGGTTTTTGAGAGCAGTAGCTGTAGTTCAGGGGCTTGCCTCCTTTGCACTTCCAGACTGCAATAGTGTTTTATTGCCTCCAATTATGAAGGGTATTTAGAGGCTACCTAGCTTTGTGTGTGTTTTTCTGTGACATCTGGTTCAGCCTGCTCTAGACAAGGCAGCCAGCCAGACCACATCAAACACTCAGGGTGTGTAGGAGGCAGAGGCTGTGCAGGTACAACGAAGCTTCCCTGTTTCTACTCTAGGCTCCAACCAACTCTGCGTGCAGTACATGGACCCAATGCAAACTCTGGCTCTGGCTGGGGATGCCAATAATGAGCCTTATTTGTTTCATGTGGTTTAATGAGGAGCCCAGACTGCAGCTGGCAAGAGGGACACCTCACACAGAATGAGGTAGGGGCTGCCACACCCAAAGGTACCCGTGCTCCCTGGCAGGATCATTGTTCCCAGCAGCCGCAGAGTCATGGTGGCACGTGGGGCAGAGTGTTGAAAGCACCATGCAGCACCCACCACGTCTCCTGCCTTGCTATTGCATTTTTGTGTGGTTTCCACAACCATTAATTAAAGGGAAAAGGACTGCATCAGATGTTAGTTTTATTAGCCCAGGCTCCTTAGAGGGAATCAAAATGAAAGGAACATATGTCACACATCTGATGACTCCCCCCTCCTCTCTGTGTCTCCACAATTGCCCACCTCACATACTCACAAAGTGTACAGTCAGCAGCTGTCTGCAGACACAATAGCATTTGATTGATCCTGAGGAAACGGTTAAGACGCGGCTCTGCCCACGCTTTCTGGCTGGCTGGCTCACACTCTGCACCACTTTACATTTAACGCTGAATGTGGCAGTGATTGGGATAATGGGTGGCGAGGATGGTGGGTGGCGATCTGAGTCTCTGTTCAGGGTTTAATGAGGACAGCCCTGAGAGTTCACAGGACCCTTGGAGTCTTGGGTGGTGTAGGATGAGATCCAAACGCTTGACACTTCACAGGTTGGGCCTTGTTTTTAAAGTCTCCCTATTACACTGTCCTCTGCATGCCATCACTAATATCTTGCACAACACAGTGAAAAAGATAAGTATGTAGATAAATGCTATCTCTCTGCCTCTCCCTCACCCAATATACAACCTTATGACATACCAAGACAGATGTGCTCAATCGCTCATTTCTTACACAACATTGCATAGAGACAGAAAGTACATGTATAATATACTCCTTTCTTTCTTCTCGCTCCTTGGGACATGATCGCATGCCTTACCTTCAGGGGCAGGCTGATTTATGAGACACATGCCTGTTTTTTCATGACTTATTTGATTGCATTCTCAGCTATCGGGCACTCCGGTTGCCAAGACCATAAAAATTCACACCTGCACAGAATTGCTAGAGAGTCAGATGAAGCACAGTCAGAGCATGAGGAAGCAGGTGATCTGAGGTATTTTGCTTCCCTTGATCAGCAAAGGCATACAATACGGCTCAGAATTGTCATGGCTGATTGATTGATGTCCTGCATCATTACATCTTCACCTAGGCCTTACCTTAAGGTCATTTGTAGCCAATCCACAGGGCACGGCACATATTTTGGAGATGATCCTCAAAGCACTACCCATGTTTATACTGTAAACAAGAAGCATGTCCTGTGAGGTTGTTTTTTTATCCAATATGTTATCTCCTCTCTTAGCAAAGAACAATATGCTGTATAAAACATTCAGGTAGTTACAAATATGTAATCTGTCAGGTGAAAGTTTTAGTCTTTGAGTTTTACTGTAGTTATTAAATATTAGTATTTAGTTATAAGTTTTATGGTAAGTTTGTAAGGTGGGTTGAGTGGATTTTTCTTTTCTTTTTTTAACTAGAATTAATTTCATAAAATGCTATTAAACCCCAAGGCAAACCCTCACAATACTATTGTTTAAGGCATTACAGCATGTTGATATTTCAAACAGAAGATTCAAAGGACGCATTTTTCCCACTCATACACAAACAGGAAGGTAATTTGCATGACTCTCACGGAGTTTAGATATCTGAGACTCTGTAAATCCCTTCCAAAAAGCTTCCCCTCAGCATGGCGTGACTCCACCCTTGTCCTCAGATGATGCCCTGAGTCAACCAGGCCAAGCTGTCTCCTCCCATGTCCTTACAAATGACCTCCTTTAGCAATAATGCAATAAGCGTTGTCTCCTATCTGCGAATTCCGGGTTCTTTTTCACTTGGCCTGACACAATTGTGCATTTATCAGTGTAATTGCAAGAGTTGGAAGCACTGATCTTGTCTATTAGGCGGATTTCCATCCTGTTAAGAGCAGAGGGTCTTTTAATGTATGGCCCTGCTTGAGTATACTGCTACACAATTACACGCTGGCCAGAGATTGAGTGAACTGATGATGTTGATGGTTGGGATGGCGGTGATGATATTGCATGCTGCACTCCTCTAACAAGCCTTTCAGAGAGAGACTAAGAGTGAAACAACAAAGTGAAACCGAGGTTAATCATTTTATTTGCTCGTTTCTCTCTCTCTCTCTCTCTCTCTCTCTCTGTCTCACCTACCCCTCTCTCCCTTTCCTTTCTTTAACCAAGTGATGGAGCCTGGACGGTGGAGCAGGGAGGGGGGTGGGGATCGATGGGGAGCGCATTACAGTAAAACGTATTGATTAGGAGACCTGCGAGCAGTGTGTTGGAGATGGTGGAATGATGCAATGCTTAAAGGAATTTATCCTTTGACTCTTACATTAACCTTTTATTGACTGCTTTGCCTGTCCATAATTAACACTCACTTTAGCTAAAGTGGTTAGTTTGAGCGCAAAGGGGGCTCCGGCCCTTATTGCAGCGAGGGCCATGGAGCTCCCACCCCAGCCGCAGTTCAAGTGCACTGTGCTGCGTGAAGGCCTCTGTGGAATAGAGGCGATAGAATCCTGGATACCTTTCACATTAGCATACCATTTGAGCGGGGGCCTGCCTGGCTATAAGGTTTCAGGGCAAATTGAAATGAGTGATTGTGTTGCCAATCTCTCTTGACCGAGCGCCAGATGGGATAGTTAGGCCCATATCTGTCTGGGGTTAATCCATTGGAACAGCCCGGACTTACAAACACATTCTCTCTCTCCTCAAACCTCCCACCCCGCACACACGCCTCTTTGTCTTTGACCTTAACTTTAAGGTGGGTTGTTCTGCCATGGGAAAGTCCTTTGGTGAGCCTTGTTTGTACGCCACTGTGGCTTACACTGAATTTCTAGCAAGAGCCCTGGAGAGCTTAAGGCACCTCGCTTGATATTGACTTTTTGTTTGGTTCCATTTTAGCAGTCAAGAGACGGTACTCTGTGAACAGTAGCAGATTGTGTAAAAGTGTGCTGAATTACCCACACTATATTATCTTTGATAGTCTTCCAGTCTTGATATCTTTTATATCTCTGGTAAACCAGGAGCCTTCTATTTGCAAGCTAATGTTGCAAGATGCCTTGTCAGATAAATGCAGCAGCGCTGTTGAAGGCCGCTGGTCAGGTTTTCACGGTATGTAGCCTTTCAGTATGAGTCAGGGCAGCAGAAAAGAGGCGAGTGTTTTCTCTCATAGCTCTGCTGCATGAATACTTGATCAGACCAAATCAAAAGCCTGGGTTCCCTTGGCCTATGGTGTCCTTAAGCTGATGTCAGCAGAACCACACCAGTGTGTGTGTGTGTGTGCGTGTGCTGTCTGGGTCAGTTTGCACTCTCTCTTGCACACACTATAGATGTGTATGCCAGCCATGTCTTCCTCCTCTTCCTCCTTCTCTGATGTGGCGCTTCCTTTAATTCGCACCCTAAATAAATGATGAGAACATTTAAACACACGGCTCGTCGCAAAGCCCCAAGGTCGCCTAATCGTATTATTCATGAAGTGATGTGCTACATAATGGTACTTAGTGCATGTTAACAGATGCTATTATCAGGCCCTGATCCAGAGCACAGAAGATATATTGGAACAGTGGATGTTAATGCTGCTCCTCACCACCGTAATGCAGCAGCTCTTTAAAGGGCTAACCGCACCAAAATGCAGCACTTAGGCCGAGAGCCAGTCGAACATTAAGTGTCCGGTAAAAATATATAACCACAAATTGTGGCAGCCCCAGGCTGTCCCCTGACAACTTTAACATCCCCTCATCCCATCCATAACCAACCCTCATATCCTTCTCTTGAGCTCTCTATGTCCTCTCATCGCCTCAGTTAGTTGCTGGCCACACGGTGGTGGTGATCGTCTTTATGTGTGTGGGGTGGTGTGTGTGGGGTGGGGTGGTGTGTGTGGGGTGGGGTGGGGGGGGGGGGTGGGGTTGTGGCTTT
>JBBPCS010000130.1:5263509-5299619 GCA_037974645.1 Hollardia meadi
TGTGTGTGTGTGTGTGTGTGTGTGTGTGTGTGTGTGTGTGTGTGTGTGTGTGTGTGTGTGTGTGTGTGTGTGCATCAGTCAGTCTGAAGGCTACGAGACCCTCCCACCTTGTCACATACAACCGCAACACATGCTTGTTTCGATCCACGTTGCGAGCTACAACTCGGCCAAGCCCGGCGCTGCGCTAATGCTTTTCTGTCACTAAAATAAAATCTGCAACACAGCCGCTCGGCTAATCAATGAGGTCGATGGTGCATCATGATGCATCCTCTTATAAATAATGTTGACAGCTGGCAGGTCCTGCCGGTCACTGATAAATTAATCTTGTTTCCTCCTGACACGACAAACAAAAATATAGCTGTATACTGTACTGAAAATCCAGCTTCAGAAGCCACAATACAACCCTGGCTCATTTCATAAGGCTATATTAGCGAGTTAATGTCCCCCATCTCAGTGCTCCACCCCTGCCATTGATTCCTGTTTAAAAGGATATGGGTAGTCAATACCACCTCCTCATCGCCATCTGTCTCTATTTACTAATAAATAAAGTGGAGAGCATTGACTGCTTCGGCCAGGCCTGTAAAAGCATGCATGCTAATGAGCACTGGGCCTCTGGTGGTGGAGGGAGAAGGTGGGGATACTCCACCTCTCCACTAACTCTGTCTCTGTCTCGATGACTCTCACAAGGCACAGCACTCCAATCATGGTAATTGCCCGCCGGTCCAGTTGTTGTTTAACATCGCTCATCAGACCAAATGCGGTTTCACTTCAGCTGCATAGATTTTTCTCCAAGGCTTTCTTCTACACTCATTCTGTTTTTTTTCCTCCCCTCTGCTAGTTGTGTGTAGGTCAGCTCTTAAGGTCATGTCTAGTCGTTTGTCAGATGTGGCCCATGAGCAATGCTGCGCTACACTCTGTCACGCTGATCAATTATGGATCGCACAGATGGGCTCGTTCGGAATGGCCCCCATGACGCGTTTGCTCAAAAAGGCGCTCAATCTTTTCAATCCACCTCCCTCCTCTCATTCCTCTTACTTTTGCAATATCTACATAGGGAGAAATTAATGTTTGTATTAATAAAGATATGTGGAGGAGGAGCACATTGACTCATGCACGATATTTATTAACATCATAATCATAAGAATAATCATAATTATTTCATCAAGAAGATTTAGAAGAAGAAAGCCTGCACACATTTACACACACATGTCTACACACACTCGGCCGTACAGTCCATTTGGTTTGACACTGATTTCCTGAGTGAAAGGGTGGTGCTGATGTGTTGAGGCTCTCACAGCTCAGCATAACACAGTACTGCTGTGTCAACTGTGACCCCGGCGACCCTGCAGGAGCCAGAGAATGGGCTGAGGGGTCACGCTACGACTCAGGTGAAATGAGGGGTCAAATGTCAGCTGTCCAGTGTGTCAGGCTTGCTGATCAGGAAGTGTTGTCTCTCGCTTCAGGGAGTACACAGGGAGTGTCATGTCTTGGACACATACTCGCAATCTGACATAAATCTCCCATGCTTACACGCAGTGGAGCTCCCTGTTAAGTCGGCGCGCTGCAGGAAAGTGGTGAGAAGATGCCAGTAACTGCTACTCAAAAAAAGACTTTCAGTGCTACTGATGGTGTCTGTAGCTCAGAGGGCTGATAATTATTATTGCTGCAAGTACTCACCACGACACGATTGTGAAATGCTTTTTAATTGAACAAATGTATATGTTTAAGGTGGATATTTTACTTGTGAGTGCCAAAATTCTGCTGTAACTGCTCTTTTCATTTGATTTAAAAAACATAAATCCACATGTCTACCCGTATCATTGATCTGCTGTGATTGACTACTCTTTGCCCATGGGAGAAGTTAGCCTTAAAGGCTATTTGTCAGAAAACCCCTTCTGTCAGAAAGCTTGTCTTATAAAAAGTCACAAAGCCAGAGAACCCAGCTTGGTGCTCAGTGGGTTGTATGCAGGGTTTTTTGTTTTGTTTTTAAGAATTATTTTGACTTTTTCGGTCGCGGTTTGGGCACCAAAAATACTTGATTATGTTTAGCTAACAAAACTACTTTGTTAGGTTTAAACACTAAAAATATTTGGTTATGTTTAGGAAAAACATTATGGTTTGGGCTAAAAAATAAACCCCTTCACAACATCAAACACAATGACCACCAAGGCTAACTCCTCCCAAAAAACTCTCATTCAAACTTAAGTAAATCTAAACTCAAGTCAAAGCTTTTCTACTTAAAGTTTTGATATCCTTTTTCTCCCATCTGTGGCTGTGTCAGTGTGAAACAGTGCAAAGATTCATGTTTGTTGGTCCCAACCCTTGCTCTCTATCTGTGGCTCACTCCCATTGTAGACACATCCAAACAGACCCCCTACCGCTGCCACACTGAGGCAATCCTTCCTTCCATCCTTCACTCAGACTCTTGGGTTAGAGAGCTCACTGTTGTTCTGAGCCACCCCAGCATCCTGGTAGTGCTATGAAGGGAAAACAGCAGCACGGCAGTGCAGTTTCCTTCCCCCGTCTCATCTGAAGCAGGCTCTGCTGGCTGTCCGGATCAAACTGGTCCACAGTGTGGTGCCGAGTTCTGTCTGCAAACAAGAGGAGGCCTGTGCATTAAAGACTCACCGCGGGGGCACCCATCCTGGAAGCTTTGCTCTCCAACAGCCCTGGAGAAGGTAATATTACAAGGAGCGTTTGTGTGCGTGCTCACATGTGTTTCAGGCTCTTCTCATTCTCGTCTTTTATTTGTCCAATTTGCTCCTCTTTATCTATAGATAATGCAACTTAAACCCAAGTCACAGAAAGACTTTCGCTCGTCACACTGGACGCTGAGAGGGTGTTTCCTGGAAGAAATCCCCCGACACACATGAAATGGGCGCTTATTTCCGCCAGAGACATCAACTTCACCAGCAGAAAAGCTGGACAAAGAAGCCACAGCACTTAAAACATGGTTTACAGGTCGTCTTTGGGAGAAGTATAAAAACAGCATGTCAGTGATTACTTATGAAAATATTGAATTACACTTTAATTTTTCCAGCTTTTCAGAAATGGCTGTTTGGGAGTAGAGTGCTGCAGGGTTTGGTATATTAGTTATTATGTTTTTCTTTTATGTCAAAGGCCAAAAACAAGGATGAAATTTCACTAGTGCAGTTTATTTATTGATTTTTATCACTGCTGTCTGTTACTTTGATACTTTAAGCGCTATAGTGTGACACTTAATCTTTAATCAAAGAACAACTAAAATTTGAAAGTCTCAGATCCGCTTCTTTCTTCTTTGTTCATCCTTGCCTCTAACAAAAAAGAAGACAGGCACTCTTCACTCTCCTACTTCTTGCTCTTTCCCCCCACCCCACACCCACTCCTCTCCTCGCCTTCTTCCTCCACTCACTCTGTCCAGGGAGTCATTATTGCTTTGGTAAATATTTCATAGGCCTCAATACCTTTGCACACAGCCACCTGTCAGCCGCCTCTTCTCTCGCACACAGACCATGGATAGACAGATCAAAATGAAAGAGAGCAAAGTGAAAGCGGAGGAGGAGGTGGAGGAGGAGGTGGTGGTGGAATGAGAGAAAGGGAGAAGGAGTGTGCTCTCACTTGCCTGCCTAGTATACATTTACATTTTCAGTGAGCTGGGGCTCTCTGCTTTGTGTCCTGGCTTCATAACAGCCTCCTTTCAAAAGATGGAAAGATTCCCTGGATGTTGTCAAATCTGTGCCCAACAACATTTTGTTTTCTGAGGCTGCCTTTTTTCTTTTTGCCCTAAGTACTTTTTTTTGCAATTGACGGATAAAAGGTGGTGGTTTAGTTTCTGAGATTGTTGTGCTGGGGAAGGAGGGAGATGGAGAAAGAGTAAGAGACGAAAGAATGAGCCGGCGCAAGCTCAAGACAAGACAAGGCAGAGAGAGAGAATACTAAGCTTCTCCTTCTTCTGACCTTGAAGAGGCCTGTAAGCAGCACCCGGCCCCTCTCCCATCCCTTCCTCCTCCTCTTGCTTTCCCAGCCCCACCTGTTTACTTTGACTGGGTTAGAGAGGGGTCTTGCATCACCTGCAGTGTCTCCTCTTTCTTTCTATATGCTCTTGCTTGCCATGTGTCGTTTCCCCTCACTTCTTGCTTTGAAAAAGACTCAAAAGGAGTAGGGGACCGGAAATGAAATATTCAGCTTGGTTATAAGCGCTTTAAGTTGTTTCAGAGTGGGTAGCTTGTTGCCACAGAGCTTTGACTTCATAAATAAATGGTCAACAGTGGTCTCTTCGACTGCCCTGCCTCCTGTATATATATGGCTCAGTTGTTCGGACGCCCGGGGCTAAGCCCTACCAGTAAGTTCCAGCCCTTAAATATGGATAAGGTGTGAAATGCCTCTGGACACTGGCCTAAGTCAGAATAATGTTGAATAAAGCTCAGCTATGAACATGGCACAACACCTAGAATAGAAATAGAAATTGTAAAATCGTTCTGCCCTCTTGGGAAATGCAAGGCTGAAATTTGGGTATGTAAGAAAGAATATTAGTTTAGAGGCACTTTATGCTTGGATCCAGATAATCCACTGTTTAGCTTCTGTCATTTCCATGGAAAAAAATGGTTGTTGATGGATACAGACTATTCAAGAGAATTGAACCTGTGGACATTAACATAACCACTAGTTAACAGTGACACCATATGTTGCTATTCTTTTGCACCCCCCTCCCCACCCTTTTCCCCAAAAGCTCCGAAGCTGCTCTTGTTTCTGTTCAGGGAAAAGCTTGACGCTTGGTTTCCTTTGAGCTTTCCTGTGTAAACGCTTGTTCTCACATTTGCCTTGCAGTTTTGGCCATTCCGACCAGGAAATGAAATGAGTCTGTAACTAACGTTTTGGCTTCTGTTGAACTCTTAAGCGAACGGCGGCTTGCCAACAGTTGCAGTGTGTTTGCATTCCCAGAACCCCCCTGGGAGGGCGAGTCTCTGAGCTTCCGTATGGAGGGCAAAGGTTTTTTTTTTTTTTGATTGACAAACGAAAAAAAGACGAAAGAAATGTCACACAGAGTTGCATAGGTATTAGGATAAAAAAGGATTGAAATAAAGATTGTCTTTTGTAGATATATATAAGTCCATTTGTATTTCATTTGTGTGAATGGAGATATGGTCTTAGTCTAGCCAGGCCATTTAGCCTTGTGCGCTAATCTGCAGGTGAAAGGGGGACTGTGAGTGTGATAAAGGCGCCCTTGAAGACAGGTTTGGCTACCTCTGGCGCAGCAAGTTGAGCTCAGGTCAGGAACAATTTGTGCCTCGTTGGTTTTGTGTGGTCCTAAGTGTGTGTGTGTGTGTGTGCATGTGTCACTGTGAGAATATGCAGTATGCTAACACATGAGCCTTGTATCCATAAATCAGCAATAGGAAATGGTGTGACACAGGCTGTAGGGGCCAGCTGATATGGACTGGAGCTTTAATGGGCCTCCTTTCAGGGGGTAGGAAGACATCAGCTGCACTGATCTTTACTACCCTGCAGGGCTCTGGAGATTACTACTGTACAAGAAGAAACACTATTCAGGTCACTTAGGTGGTAAAAACTTTCCTTCGGTATTGCCTGCGCCACACACACTCGCTTCTGTACAGTGCACTCAATCGAAGCCTTGACAATACTGTAGCCGTGCATGAATGATGAGCTGTATTCACGGTTTGTTCAATGTGCGCACACAGACAACAGCGTTTGTTATTCTGTCTGTTTGTTGCAGATAGGGCCTGGGTCTTGTTTGCTGTCAGGCCAGGCATCCACAAAGCTATTCTCTCACTTATTGATGGGGATCCACTAAATTACAGGCTCAAACAAGAGAGGCGGCTGCAAAAAAACAACCCTTGTAAAAGTTTCCTACGAGCTCCTCATATTTCAGCATTGTGTGTGTGTAGAAAGAAAAAAGACAACGAATGTCATGAAGATCCCAAATGCATTTTTCTTTATTTCGCTTTTTCTTTGGTCATACCCTGTCTGGTCTTGCTATTATCCTGGGGCGTTATCAGTGCGTAGCTGCCTCTTCAGATCAGGCCAGCGATAAGGGCTAAATAAATGGAATGCTTGGCTAGTGGACATAGGTCAAGCCTTGTTTCGCCCCTGTTTTTTTCATGTGTTGTGCTGTTTGTCTGCAGGGGAAGTGGAGGGTGCAGCACGAACACGCTCTGCAGTCTAATGAACTTATTGATTTCAATTTCAGGGCTGTTCTTTCTCCACCTGAAGCTTTTGAAGCTTTCATCCATTGCTGAACATAAATTAGTAACTGTGTCTCTTGTTCGGGAGACTTATTTCTTTTTTTTGCTTGTCTCTCTTGCTCACTCAGTCTGACTCTCTGAGACAGGTTGCTATCTTGGAAATGCTGTTTTTAAATGTGTTAAAAGCTTCTGTGGTTAGATGGATGCTTTCTCTGTGTGGGTGTTTTCTGTGTGGCTTAGAATACACCTGTCCCTGACAGAGATGGAGCTAACCAAATGACGAGCTGTGTGCGTGTGTGTGTGTGTGCGTGCGCCATTGGGGGTCATCGAAGATGCTGAGTGACCTCTCCCCAAGGGGGTCAGGGAGCAGCTGACAACTGTTTGTGTATGTCTGTGTGCACATGTATGTGTGTGTCTGTGAGTACATATGCATCCACTACCAATCCATATCATGTATCACATGCACAACATGTTTTCTCTACAAATTTGTGCACACATCCAAAGGCGGAGGCCCCTGCCAACAGAAGTGAGCGCAGCACATTCCCAAAAGAAGCCAAGCTCATGGAAAATGAGAGGCCACCGGCGCTGGGACAGGAAGCCTTCTTCTCGGCCCGGCCCTAACGAGCACTGTGGGAGCCTCCACTCTGGACCCGGTACATCCGATACCCCCGATGATGTCCAAAGGCTAAACAGTTAAAAGGTTCGGTTGCTATATGTAGATGCGCAACACCCCCCTGTTCTGAATCTGATACTCTGGGAATCACAATAACAAGGCTGTGAGCTCTGGTCTGTATTCCAGAGCTACCAGTCGGCCTCCCACCGACAGGCGCTGGCTGCAGAGACCCGGGGAGAAAGATAGAGAGAGAGCGTGGAAGAAAATTGATGCTGAGTAGCACAGGTTTTAATAGGGCTGTCAGAGTCATATTGTTTATGTCGTGTTCCAGATTAATCCATTCTTCCTTTATGAGCCTCTGCAGCCACCGTAAATTGCAAGCACGAAGCCGGTCCACTGTTGAGTTACGCCTCAGGGATCAGTGCCACACATGGGCGGAAAATAAATCATTTCCCCCGGATTTAACACCGGGCAATACCTGGGCCCTTTGTAAATAAAGCCATAGATGTTTTTACACCCCCCCTGTTTTCTCTCTCCTGCCTCCAGGGCTCTTATTAAATCTCAAAAGGAGAGGGAGGGAGAGACAGAGAGAGAGACATGAGAGAATGAGAGAGAGCGGAGTTGAAGGGGGACTGAGGGAGAAAGAGGGAGGCGAGCGAAACAGAGGGAAAAGTCAGGAAAGAGATTCCAAGCTGGGAAGGATGAAGAGACACAAACCAAGGTAGCTTCGCAAAACAGACAAGTAGAGAGAGGATGTAGATGTTGGCTGGGTGATGTATGCGTGGAGCGCTGATTCCCCGGGTTCTTGGGGTGTTCAGGTTGAGATCTGTCAGACTGTCTAAACACAGGGCCCACTGTAAAGCGCTGCTGTGGAGCTGTGGGCACCGAGTAGACATCCAGCTTCACCAGCGCGAACCAGCAGGGAGGCCCAGCTTGGCTCCAACGCTGGCTGTGGCCACAGCCGAGGCTGTCTGCCTTCTCTCCAGCACCCCGGTTCCATCAATGTAACCTCTAGGCCGTGGGAGCAGTGCCAGAGCCCGGAGAGACAGAAAGCGGGAAAAGAGAAAGAAGGATGCAGAAAAAGGCCGGAACAACTTGTTCATCCTGGCTTGTGCGGGCTGCCAGCTGGAGACAGCCAAAGGGAATGGAGAATGTGTGCACAGCTCTGTCAGGACTTCATGAGTTATACATGATGTGCTATGTGAAAATACTTCCTGTGTACTGTGTATCATGCTCCTTTCTTTTTTAACCCCCTTCCTCCCTCCCTCCCTCTTTCTCTCTTTTTGTCTACCATTGCTTTCAAGAGCTCAAAGTTTTTTTCTTTTCAGTGACAAAGTCTTCCCTGGTTGTTAAATGTTAATTAGTGGAAGGCAGCAGGGTGACACGAGAGGCTCCGGCTTCTGGTGGGATACTACAATTCTCATCTGGTATGATACTGGGCTGCTGTAAAGGTACTTGGACCATCAGTGCTAACTAGAACATACACTTACTGTTTTTGTTCCCTCTGTAGTGCCCAAACCAAATTATTACATAAATATAGCTTCTGAATAGACCCCAATACTAATTCATTCTTAACACAAGCATTTAACCTATCCATTATTCATATCTCCAACAATGCCAGGGGGCAAAAACCAGTGATTCCCTCGCCCATCTATCTGCCCAGCTACAGAGAGGGTGATACATTATTCAGTGCGTGCCAGGCTAGACTGTTCTCCACTACTGGAGGCAACAATCATCTCGCTATAGGACACTGTTCTCTGTCTGTAAACTTTTTGTCCTCTCCTTTCTTCGCCTGTTGTCTCGGTCCGTCTCTGTCCGACACTTCTGTTGCGTCATGGTCATTTTTAATCAGCGGTGTTTATCCAAAAGCCTTGTGGAATTGCTTTCTTCGTCTCTTTGCATTTTGCCGGATACATGTTGATCCACTGGCCTGCACGAGTGTTAAAAAAGCCTTTGATTATTAATTAAAAATTGGAAAAGTTTTCATTGATGTTGACCTTGGCCGCCATCTTGTACCCTGCTGTTCATTGTTACATCTCTCTACCTTTCCACATACACACATCTTTCACTTGTCATCTCCTTTTAAAATGCAAACCGCTGTCCTATTATTTAGTCTCTTTGCTCTTTGTCACTGTGATGGAGGAACAGATCAATATATATATAATATTTTTTGTATCCTTGGTCTGCTGTCTCCTCACTCTCTGTTCTATACCTCCCCTGGCTCCCACTGAGAGAAGACACAGAGAAGACATTAAAATTTGAGCAGAGATGGAAGACGGTGAGCCAGGGCCAGCCTTGGGGTCCTGCTGTACTGCTGCACACTTTTGTCCCAGAAAACAGAGCATGGGATGATAAGTTGTGAAGACTTTGGGCTGCTTGTTTGTTTCGGCTAGAGTGGGACTGTTTCTCCAGGCGTAGAACATTATGAGTTAGAGTAGTTACTGCTGTAGCTTTCAACTCAAACTTCTTCTCAGTGTAGTTTCGAGTGCAGAGACACAGTTGACAAAGCAAGGCAAGTGAGTGAGGGAGAATGTTGACATATGCATATCTATAGTACATGCAAACAAACTAACATTTGTCAACATTAAATGCGGATGCCTAACTTAAATTTCGCATGAAATATCAGGAGTTGAATTTGTGCAAAACGAGCACTACTGACTTTTCACACCAAGCCTTATCTCCAAAGTCACAAATCAAAAATAAAGCAGAGTTACTTTATGGGTAAAGGGACGAGGTTGGCCTCATTTCTTATTTGAAATCAGCTCCATAATTTGATCTTTGTAAAACTTACGTTGCTGCAGGTGTTTGGCAGGAGGAATGATAGCCTTAGGGCTTGGAGCTACCGTGAGGCCCCGCTGAGATTTCCCATCATCCCCACAGTCTGGCAGCAGCTTTTCAAACAGCGCCCCTTCTGAAGTTGCCCTTGGTTCTACATGTGTAGCAGTAATTATGAATGAGGGGGACTAAGATCTGTACAAAACCATCAAACATTTTACAGCTTGCTGCTATTGTAATAAAGATCAATAGACACGGTATCAGTCATGGTTTTGAAGGAGAGGTGGTGCTGTACATTTTCCCTCGCATACTCTCTTTCTTTTTCTCTTTCTGTCTCGCTCACTCATGTCCCCTCTCATTTCACTTTTCATTCTCTCTCTACTCTCTCTCCCCATACAGAGCCAGTGTAGCACATCCGTTTTAATTGCCGTTTGTAGGGCTCTGTGATGTGAGCTGCTAAAAGACACCCATCCTGTAAAAGAGCAGGAGAAGGAGGCAGTGAAAGACATTCACTTCAGCATTAGCTAGTTGTATAGCAAGGGCCAAGGCCAGACTTCAAGTGCAGCGTGTGTATGTAATGCATATTTTTTTGTGTCTCTATGCCAGCACATGTGTAACATCTGCAGCACATGTATATGAATATAGCACTTTTACAGCCCTGCACTGTGTGTGTGTGTGTGTGTTGGACCATGCATGAAACATGCAGACAACCAGATGGACCTGAACACTCACTCTTTCAGTGAGCCTGGGAGTGGTGCGACTGTTAAAGCAGCCTCTTCTAGTGGGGCTGAGGTCATCTGACCAGGGATAGAAGACACAGAGAAGCTGCAGATCAAACAGTATTCTGTCTGACAGGAGGAGATAAAGAGACTGTCAGCCTCGCCTCAGAACAAAGCAGCCCCTCACCTCTCTGGCCCACATCAGCTCCCTGTCAGCCAGTGATGCAGGGGTAAATCAAAAGGTGGGTAAACTAAGATGAATGTGAAAAGATTGCCATGCCAACATCCACTATTATAAAAAATGTATAGTTTCTCAAAGGGTTTTGTTCCAACGTGCTGATATCTGTTTTGGAAAAATGTTATTGTTCTTAGAAACATGGGTATCTATAGAGGGTTTTTCAATGCTTATACAAAAAATGACATTCCATTCATTTGGAATACTAAAACGATAAATGCCACAGTTCCAATTTTTAAACCAGCAGCTGCACCAGTAAACTATAATATAACCAAAAACAGTTCCTATCTTGATGCTGATCACTGCATCTACTTCTCTCTCCATGTGCATGTATAACTGCCATGCAAGTTTTCTGGGGGCTGTCCAAACATATCAGGTTTAGAAGACAGGTGTTGATAGTGTGTGTGCGTGTGTGTGTGTGTGTGTGCGTGTGTGTGTGTGTGTGCGTGTGTGTGTGTGTGTGTGTGTGTGTGTGCGCGCGCGTGTGTGTGTATGTGCCAAAAACTTTTAAATCACATAACTTGCAAATGGGTGTTGGAGAGACAGAGTTGGCATCTTTTCCTGGACGTGAAATACAATACTGAAAACGCTGATGTTTAAGTTCTTTGAAGTTTATGCAGTGTAGAGAATTATCACCAACAGTGAAACATTTGTCAAGCGATTTTTGGAGGGACAGTGACTTTTAACATGAAACTACTTTATTCACAACTCCATTCGTTTTGGAGGGGAGGAGACCTCCAAGGATACATAATTCATCTCTCTGTAAAAACCTCTTGAGCACTGAATGAATCATAACATGAAAATGAAAAAAAACTGCGTATTGTGTCGCTGAAGTGGAGCTTTTCCAGCTGAGCTGCGTCTGTCTCACCACCAATCCTTCAACAGGACTGATGAGAAAAATCTGACATATTGGACACTGGAAGTTAACCCTCGGGTCAACAATGTCATATCCGACATAACGTTACTATCAGTAAATATCTCTGGAAAGTTGTTACTTTATTTGTTTTTTGGGGTGTTTTTTTGCCCAGAAGCTAAACATTGTGTCGTTTCAGAACCCTTTTCAATTCCGCCTTAAACTATAATGTCTTTTTGGAGACTTTGTAAGATAATTCCATAATGATGAACACAACACCAAATATGTTCTGTGATTATTAAATCCATTTTTGCATGTTGAAAATAGTTACTGTCTTTGTTAGCATGGTCGTTAGCCGTCCACTGGCAATCCCATGAGGTTGTGTCCAGTTTTTGCAAGCAGGCGATATGCCAATCCTTCCCATTAACTTCTGTGGAGAACAGCTCCATAGTCAGGCGACCTTTGTCATCATCCATATACAGGGGACCTTCATTGTGGTAATAAAATAAACATGTAACGGTCGCAGTTTGGTTTGGTGTATAGGCAACAAAACCACTTGGTTATGTATAGGACAAGTTGACATTGAGTACACAGAATTGGATTTTGTCGTATATACAGCTCACACTTTGTATCGTATGCAGATTGAAGTCACGGGGCTGGTTAATCAGACTTAGTTTAATGTAATTCTGGTTAGCATAATGTACAATCATATAACTTTGCTCAGAATTCCACTCGGTTGGACCAAAATCACAAGATCTGCAGTCAAGTTGACTCAGTACCAGCCGACCTCCTGCTGGCCAATCGCTGTTGGAAAAACACGCTCCCATTAGTCAGCTTGATTTCCTCTGATACAAGCTGAAGGGTCAGCGTGAAGCTGCATGACTGAGGAGAATGATCCAGTGCAACTTCATTCTCCTCCTGAATACTGATGATATATTCTTTGCCAAAATTAAAGCGTAATGTGACATGTTCATCTCCACAACGCATTACTGAACCTGCTCATGCGTCAAGACTTTGTAAGTGTGATGCTTTTCAGCTGTGATCCGCTGTCACACAGCAGAAGTCTGACTGATGAGACTTTATCTGTGATGCCTCTCTCAGAGTGGAGTTACATTTGCCGCCTTGTCAGTAAGTGATTAATGGATTCAAAAGGACATGATGGCTGGGATATCTAACTGTGTACTGTGCAGAGTATATAGATTTTCTGCTGAGCCCGACTGTGTCTGTTTGTGTTGATAAAGACTAAAAAATAATCTGCTTCTTATTATATGGATATTCCACTTCCTTGAAGAGGGCTATGGATGATTGCTTCACTTTTTTTTCACTCATTCAAATAATCTGGTCTACAATTGTCCTTGATGCTGCGCAGCTTTGAGACACCAATGCATGGAACACAAGGAACACAAAAGGCACACACACAAATGTCTGACAAAAAACAAACTAAAGTCCATCAAACATAAATACGCTCCTCAGTCAGTTTTCATTTAGCATAGGGTATAACTCGATTCCCTAACTTCAGCTGTAGCAGTCAATGAATTTTGGCATTTAAGTGTGAACTTTAAAAGACTCCCATAATCTGGCTCCATTGTTTTTAATAGCCACATCAACTACTTTCAAGGATAATCATTTTATCTGATAAATGAGGATTTCAAACACTTTTATCAGCTGTGCACTTGCAGTTGTTTTTTTTTAATCCTTCCATTCTGTCTCGTTGTTTTAATTGATTCTGCAGCACAGAGGCTTTCTTCCAGAGATAATGCACTTGTGAGAACAGGTCATGATCCCAAATGAGGGAATTTCACTCAAGTGTATTTGCAACAGCGTATCTGCCGTCCTTCAGAGGCATTTCCAAGCTGCTGGAAAGTACAGATTGACTTTGTTTTTCTACATTTCTGCAGCTCCTGCTCTCACCACTGTATTCAGAGATGCCATGCTCCACAGCAAATGGCCTCGGCTAAGAGCTGGTGGAGCTGATGCTGTTTGCAAACGCTTTCACGTATGTCCTACCTCAAGGCTTGGACCAAATCTCTGCGTATTAGGACCAAAAACAGTGTTGACTTCTTTCCCTATGTCTTTACATAATTTTGTAATGTGAGCTCAGCCAGGCATGGAAAGTAGACCACTCTGATTATCCAATAATGTTGCAACAGAAGACACAAAAAATATATATAAATAAATAAAAACAAGAAGTGTTCCAGTATCTGTGCTGTGTTGGACTGTGATAACGGCTCATCCAATAAGACCTCCACTCACCTCTCCCATTGCCTCATGAATCCACCACCGGTTCCACTCTCAGGCCCTCAGAGGAAAGCTGTTTATTCCACACACTGCCTAAGTAGAGGTCTTGGGGTTGGAGCGGCTGTGTAGTGCATGGTGAAGACAAACACAGACCTATTTAGTCTGGTGGGGAAAATCATGGTAAACAGTATAGAATGGAAGCAGCTGGGGATTTTTGTTTTCTTGTTTTTTTTTTTTTTTCTTTTATTATTTAAATGCTCCTGTTTCGACACCGTCACTCTGGGTTGGGAAATATAACCGATTTTCTGCAAGTAAGAGCAGACAGGGTTCTTTTCATTCCGGATGATGGAGAATATTACAATCACAACACTTCTTTTGCTTTTTTTTTTTTTTTTCAAAATGCTATTCATTCCTACTGTCTTGTGTTTGCCACAATGTGTAATGACAGAATTGCAGTTTTATCTTGAGCTTTACCACATGTGTAAACTCTGTTGGATTCTACTTTGCAGGAATCCCATCATAGTTCCAGTTAGTATGCATAAGTTTCCAAGCGTGATGATTCCAACATGTTACGGATCAATAAATTAGATTTCATTTTCATTGATGTATTGTGTCCTCTGCCCTATACTGTATATTATACAGGTTGTAAAGGTTGTAAAATTGTATTCTGGTCCAGATTAGTGTTCACATACATAAAACGGAAGTCATAAATGTTAAATTGTTCGTTGTATTTTGATATCCTGTGCTAAGTACATAGAATATAGCAAAGAGTATTCTTTGTTAAGATTATGAGTAATAAGCAAACAAAGTCTGCTAACTGCATTTGTATTTATAATCTTATAAACTAAAGCCATTTTTCACTGAAAGACAGTTTTGGGTTTGAGATATTTAAAATGTTTTAGAGACAGATTCATTAGAATATATACAACATTTGAATAAGTGATACTTCTTATCAGGTTATTGTGATCCCAGTATGTGCAATCCATTATTCTTGAGTATGTGGACTATGCGCATGCTTGCATATGTGATTACAAAGTGGGAAAGTCCTCCGGAATGGCATGAGTTGACCATTGTCTGCCACTGGGGCTGTGAATTCCACTTGGTATGGTGACATGAACGCTGTCCCATCCTTCCCACAGACACCTGTCTAGAGGTCAGAGGTTATCCTGTTGGGGTAATCCCCACAGTAACCTGACCAGGCCAAGGGATAGTGGCAACCAACGTGTAATGGTGGAGCAAGCTGTCCCCCTAATACTTCCACTAATCAGATTTTAATTGAATTCCAGCGAACATGTAAAAACCTGGTTCAGTTTTGTTATTCCATTTTCCTAACAGATGTCCCTGTGATCCCTGTAAAGTGATCTGTGATGGTGACGTCCTCTGTTTGGAAACACACACATGAATTGGCTAATCTAGATGAGAGAAAGTAGAACCATGTGCTTGTCCTCAGGAAGGATGCCTTGAGGAGTGAGGGGTGGGGTCGTGGTGCATAGAGTTTGGAGTTAAGAGGGTGGGCCTTAAAGATATGAGGCCTATTACTGGGACATTGTAAAGAGATTTTTTTTTTTTTTTAAAAACATTTTCTGGTGAATACCATCACTGGATAAGAGCTCCCTAACAGTACCAAGCTTTACTGCAGGACTATAGACTGTATAAAAAATAGTGGATGGAGCCACTGTGATGTCACCCATAGTTTTCTGAAGAGCTATTGTGAAGCTCAATGTGGGCGGCTTCTGCCATCTTGACAGTGCCTGACTCCCAGCTAATCCAAAAATAGGCGAAGATGTGGAGCATGGGTGGAACCTGGGTACTAAAATATATCCACCTAGCTCAAAGCTACCCAACCATCTAAGGCTAACAAGCTAAGCTAATTATGTGGTCAAACAGAAAGCAAAGCAAATATTTGCGAGTGATATAAAAATTCACATGTTTATTTCAGCTGTACAGAGATGGACTTGCTTTTGGAGCCAGACTCAAGTGGCCATTCGAGGAAGTGCAGTTTTTGGCGCGGCAAAACATTTGCCAACTCATTTGTGACCATTTGCACACTGTTTGCAACCATTAATGCATAACAATGTGTGTTTCTCCCATTAGCATTTCAGCACTTGAGTTTGCGCTGTGAAATCTATAATCATACATACTAATCAAATCTACATCAAGCTAACTGGGAAGCCAACTGCAAAGTCAATGAAGGTGTAACAGTGAATCCCTTTATACAATGCTGATCCTTTGGTGCCGTTCAAAAATGTCTTTCATGTGTTTACACCCTCTAAAATGTCTGACCTGGACTATACTGACTTGTATCCATCCTAAGTTTGTCACTAGAAAAGTGTTTTCACATTCCTCGACTGAAGAGGGAGATGTCTGTGCACTTGCTAAAAATATGAGATTCAAACATACACCGGGCGAGCTAGATTTGGCACGTCACAAATACGAAAGCCAATCGCTGCCTAAATTGCAAATAGGCCTACTACTACTGCCAATGAGCCAGGCAACCAGGCAAACTTGGTTGGCTATCAAGACGTGAACACACTACCATTGTAGCAGATATTATTGTACGTTTCACAACCACTAACGCTGTGTCAACCACTGCCAGTTACAAGCTAACAAGCTCACAAACAACATAAACAAAAGATGCTAACTACACTTACCATTCTGATACGTCTGCCGCTGATTTTGGTGCCCAACAGACTCCTCATCTGAGTCCAGGTCTGACTGAGGCTCAAACATGTAACGTTACGGCTGAATCTCTCCCATGTTTCCTCTAACACTAGCCATCTTGATGCCCACTGATCTTTCACCAGTAAACCTAACACAAAACCTAGCACAGTGAGGGAGAAAGAGTAGATGTGCTTCCAGCCACTTTTCAGGGATTTTGATACTTTACTTGATACTCTGGAGGGAAACTTTAAATTAAAAAAAACAAGACTTTTTCACCCTAAGAACATTGCTCTGTTTGACGACCATCTGATTAAAACTGTTGGTCACAAAAAGCAGGAGCTTATAATAATTGAAAAGAAGCTACATGCTATTGGTGCAACCACGGACCCCAGTGCTTCAAGAGGCATGTGCCGAGTCTGTACACCAAACGCAATTACATACATGTGGGTGCTTGTGCATGAGTATGAGCATTTCAAGAACCATGCAGAGTTCCCTTGGCGGACTTCACCTCAGAACCATTGCATAAAAACTACATTCTAGGAAAATAAATAGGAAAAGCACTTCTCTTGTTCTAATGTACTTTTTTTCAGTCTTTCCACTTTTACCTTTTAATCCCATTTCACCTCCCATCTTCTCTGCTATCAAGGCTGTCCTGCATGTGTCCCTCTGTTGTAGTATTTGGAGAGCTCGGTCATAACATTTGTAAGTCAGGCATGGAACTGATGGTGATTTGTTGAGGGAATGGGAGTGGTGGGAGAAGGTCCTGTTGGATAAGCTGTTATCAGAGCCCAGTGCATTGTTGAAACAGAATGTATTTTTCCTCTCATTGGATAATCAAAGTGGTTTACTTTCCACGTTTTGCTGTGATCAAAGTACCAAATTATGTAATCACATTATTAGTAGACAGAAATTAGTAGACACTGTTTGATCCAATACACAGAGATTTGGCTCAAGCCTTGACATAGGACACATGTTTTCTTATCCCTTCTCCTTTCTGCACTTTTCTGCAGGACGGGCCTCAGTCACTGCAGTGGATTCTGGGAATTTGCCATAAGCACATGTACACAGCCCCAGTGCAGCAATGGATGAGTTTGACTTTTTTATACAATCAGTTCAGTGATCTCACCTTGACATGTCTCAGGATCACAAACTGAGCAAATTCTAGTGTCCCAGTTTGTGATACAAACCATCGCAGTCTCAAGGATCAGTGTGATCCGTCTACCAGCTTCTACCCACCTCACACCAACCAGTAACCCAAGCCAAGTAGGGGGATCCACCCAAGTGCCTCCAACTCTCTGATTAACCACCAAAAGCAGCAGAAAGTTTTGTATCTGCAGCCCACTTGCCTGTTACTGAGAGCTAAATCAAAGGCCCGTTCTGTTATTAGAGCCAGTGCGCTTTTGAGGAAAACAAAATCCGACTGTGAGCTTAAAAAGGACTTGTCTCATTTGATCATTTATTACACATTTTAAGTGGTTTGGAAATAACTGAGGCCAGCGTGGTCTACATCCCTAATTGGTGCTCTTTTTCTCCCATTAGTACATCCAGACTTGTGATCCCACTAAAACAGCCAAGAGAAGAAGAAAAAATCGCTTTTCCCCAAACAAAGCGTTTGTCATCAGTTTGCAGTTGCTCTGTTCACAAGCATGGCTCAGATTTGCTTCTATGTGCAGCTGTCACTGAGCCTGTTGGACGTCCTGGACCCCAAACACACAAACTAGAAGAGATTAGTGTGCCATGTCAACCCACTGCTTCCGCAGATGGCACGGATGCTTTTAGCCTACTCCCTGTAGACAGCCACTCATTGATCTTTCATACTAAACTCCCCACAGCAGGACTCTTGATACTGTTTTATTTATCATTCTGGCATTTACTATTAAGGCCAATAAAGTTTGACATGTGTGGGTTTTAACTGTAGGGGGCACTGTGGTTTCTGTGCAACATGCTGTGAGTGGGGGGGTAGATTTATATCCTGGCAGTCAGAACTGTCACCCTCAGTAATACCTCCTCAGTCTCTTTTTCTTGTAGCCTGCCCCTAGCCCCAATTCCCTAGGTCCAAATCCAACCCATAATTCACTAGTGTTGTCTCTCACCTTGACATACATCTAGTAAACGTGTAAAACATTCCGGCAGGATTTGCTCCCATTTTAATAACAGAACATTTCAGGCCGTGTGGGGGGAAAAAGGGAGATATCAGTTTCCAGTTTTTAAGGATCCTGGCACAGGCTCCAGGAATCCCCTAAGCTTCAGCCCAGAGACCTCATCCAAAACCAACACAGGGGACAAGCAGGCAATTTTGAAAATGCGGTTTTCAGTTTGTGCACATATTTTCCAAGGGTGCTGCAGTCGGGCTGACCATGATGAAAATTTGGTTCTGGCATCAGTCCAGGACATTACCTGTGTGAGTGTCAGGTGATAGCCTCCTTAATTACCCTGGAAGGAAAACAGAGAATCTTTTTCGTTGAGATTTCACAGAGCCCTCTGCACCAGTAAATGTGTTGCTCCAGTGGTAAAATGTGATCTTTCAGCTAATGAAGGACACGCTTCATTTCCTTAACTCAATCTCCCTCTATTCCCGCCTCTAGGGGGAGCTTAGATCACTTTTTTCTTATTTTTACTGCAATGGGCACTGGCAAGAGTTTACATGAACCTTTGTGAGTAAGTATTGATTTATAGCCTAGGCCTGAGGTGTGCATCTCTCCAGGGGTATTCAGCCTGCCTGGACACAAGTGTGTGTGAACAGTGGCTCTCAGACATCACTGACACACACTGTCCAACCACTGGACCAAGGCCCAGTGATTGGAGTCTGTGGTCTGTGGTGTGTGTGTGTCTCATACACACCACACAGTAGACCAAAGCCCTCAATCACTGGGTCTTGGTCCAGTCCATGCCCCCATGTTCCAGAATCAAGTGACGCGCTGCCTGCAGAGCACTCATTAGAATCTATGTTTCACAAGCAGAGCAGGGATAGTAAATCGTTCAAGCCTCAAATGTTGTTATAGCTGGCCCTAACAAGCCACTCTCTGTCCACTTTATTGGAGTTTGAAAGTGGATTTCATGTAGTTTTTGGCAACTTTGAAAAAATATGACAAACAATGGAAACTATTAAGAGACAAGACCGCAAAACATGATGAAAACTTGTTCAATCTTTCAAATAAGCCCTTTAGGTTTTCAAGCCCTCTGCTACTTAGAGACCAACAGTAACATCATTAGACAACAAAAACATCCCATTTATGTTTTCAATAACATCAGAAAGGAGACGTGTGCAATGGGAATACTGTGTAGTTTTGGGAGGGTGCTATGCGATCCCTCATCACATGGTCAAGGCCCCTGCTCTGGTACTGAGTTAAAGGATTTTGTCCCTAAAGCCCCAGTCCTAAATCAGATCAGTTTTTTTTTTGTTTTTTTTTATTCGACATCTAAGGGCCCCCATTCCATGTCAAACTACCTAGTCTTTTGTTTGCTCATGTTTTCTTTTTCCTCTGTGGATCGGCTGGCTCTGACCGTGTAATAGAGCGCATATTGGCCAAGCGAGGCAGCCTGCTGTGACCAGATCAGATGTGTGCTCCTGATTATGAAACTCCCTTTTAGTCACTGACAGACATGGTAATAAATGTGTCCATAAATTGAATTTGGGGCTTTTGAAAAGGAGCAGGAATATCTAAGGAGCATTTCAGCTGATTGTCTCCAGCCGACATGGCAGCACTTCAGTGGGATTCTGGGGGGAAAACTGATCCTGCTGTGGTGCGGTTGGAGGGATGGGGGTGAGGGGGAGGTGTGTGGGATGGATGTCCAGCCAAGTAAAATAAAGACTGCTTTATTGCTAGTCACAAAAATCATTTGATTAAATTTGTTAAAATAAGAAGACAGAGAGCAGTCTGTAGGAGTGCATATGTATATGTTTGTGCGATTGTGTGTTTGAATGTAATCGTGTTTCTGTGTGCATTTCAGTGTCTTTAAGCTTTCAGGTCACTTTACACAAGTTTCTGAGTCATTCTGCTATCTTAAAGATGTTGTACATTGGATTACTTAAATGCTCCCTCTCTCACAATAAGACTACTGAAGTTTGGTGAAGTGGCTTTGACAGCAGAACTGAGAGGTTAGGCCAAAGCATTTCTACTTCATTCCTCTTTGGATTAGGCCTTGGATGCTCTTTCATATGCTGTCACTTTTAAGAAGGGCATGTTCACAAGGCAGTTTTTTTGTATTATCAAATTACACTGTGAAAGACAGAAATGTATCTGCTGGTGATCAACATAATCGGCATTGTGCGAACTCCTTTGGCAAGGGCTTGAAGAACGGACATTCGTTTAAATGAAAGGTCCTGCACCCCAAGTGTAGCCTGTTCAAAAATGTATGAAGCAAAGCAGGATCTACAGCACAATTAATAACGACTAAATTCTTTAAACTGACAGCTGCAAATAATTCTACCCTCCAATGCATTGTCATGCTAAATCTAAGTTAAGCTATACACTAAGCTACACTACAGCGTCCTCATTATTTCCTTAAATCCAGTAACATAACGTTGATACTCGCTGAGAGAGGAAACAGTGTGTAAGCGCTTGCTGAGGTGTGTATATTTAGCCTGGTCAGTCACGAGGGAGGGGCACAACTTCTCAGAGTTATGTGACACACGGAACTCAGCCACCAAGAATCACACATCCACATGTGTTTGCCAGGCTCATCCTTTGGGATTGATTGTCCTGAAGACATGAAGTGACGGGTCTGGAAGGTTCCCCTGGGGCAGAGGGCAGCCTGAGTCATAGCCAGAGACCGCGCAGGAGCAGTCAGTGTCCTGGTTCAGAACTGGCAATAACATGATGTTGTGAAACTGTTACCCCTCATTATTTATTCACTACAGACATCTGTCTTGGCAACGGGTACAGGATTCACTGTGTGATTTCTATCCTGGCCTTTCACGCCTTCCTATTACTTCTGTCTCTAGCCCTTTCTCCCATCTATCTAATTTCCCTTTATCTTATTCACTCTGCTGGACCAGTTCTGTCTCTTTCCCTTTCTTTCTCTCTGCGTCTGTCTATCCTGTCTTTCTTTGAAACGTTATGATTCACTGGCTGTGATCTCTGTGAGCTGTCTCCTTGAAGTCTGTGTGTCTCCTGAGCGCAACCACAGAATGGTACATCACTTCTATTACATGTAATTTCCTGGTTTTATAAGGTACATTTACTCACCCTGCAATGGTGAAGACTGTTCTTTTCTACAGCTGAGTTCAGAGTATCGTCTCTTACACCACGGCCCTGTTCATGGAAACCATTATCTTGTGTGAGAATGTGCCAAGATTATGCTTCAAAGTTTGTCTCTGGGTAACATTTTGAAACTTGCATTCATGTAAAAGTCCAAATCCTTCTCAGAGTTGTTTGAATTATAATATCACTATAAGACAAAAGTTTCATAATTACTTTTTTCCAGGAGATATATGTAGTTAAGTGCAGCATGGCAGTAGGTAGAACAAAGTTAAATCCATCAAGAACTGACATTCTCTTATGATGTATAATAAATGGCTTAGAAGTGGTTTAATGAAGGCATAACAACCTAGCAAATAACCCTATGACAGAAATTAAAAGACATGTTTTTTTAAGCTGCAGGAAATCCTGTTAGACAACAAAAGTTCTTTACTTTAATTTGCCATAAAACTTAAACCCATTTAAATGCCTCCACCTGCGTTACCTTTGTGCTGCAACATTGCAGATGGGCTCAATTACACTGTTATTCTTACTTATGTTTCTCTCATTCTCTCTCTCACCCTCTCAATAAAAAGAGGCCAATAAATCACTTAGCTGTCTCTGTGGGGTTTGGGGTATTGGTGTTGGAGCAAGCTGTCCCACTATCCCAGCTGAGTAGACATGACTCTCAAAGCACCAAAAAAAAAAAAAAACCCTTCCCCACTCCCCTCACTCTCACAAACCAACATGGTGAAAATTACATTTTGGTTGAAGAGTCGAATAAATCTTGGCCGAACGTGGCTGGAGAAGTGGAAAACGGCCCTCCGCGACGGCTGCAGTCTCAGTGATGTGGATCCTGCTCTGGGGGAAAGGGAAAGCCACATAAGAGGAGGTTTGTGTTAGCACAGGGTAGATGAGGTGCAAGGGGGAGTCAGTGGGAGGATACAAGGCCTAAAAGTGCCTGCGGATTATGGGGAGTGATAACTCTAATGTTGAATGTGAGTGAGGCAAGCAGCTCTTGAGATTTGTGTTCAGATAACAGAGGTCTATTATGATCTATAATTTCAAAAGCGTGTGGAGATGATGTTTGCTAAAAATATTTTTTTTAAAAGCTGTTGAACATCTGATCTTTTAACCTGAGAACTGTTGCTTTTAGGTCAATTTTTATTTCTGTTCTAAAGAGCTGCATATAGTTTTAAGCAGAGCATTTAATCATTACATCATTAACAAGACCTTGGGGCTGCTGTTCGGACGTGTGGTCCTTCATCTATAGGTGTTGGTCATAAGCATTAACTTGGGGCTTATTCCGATTCACTGTACCGCGTCCACGCGGTTGATCTCTGTTGGTTTTCCATTTCTGGGGCCTGTCTGACGGGAACAACTTGTGTAATGCCATCAGTAGCCTGTCGAGGCTAATTAAAACACACATCTACAAATCTGCCAGCAATTACTACACCCAGAAACATTTGGTGCCACTCACAAATTTTAGGCAGAAAAAGGCTGTGTTTACTGTGCTTAGCTTTTCATTTCTCTGAGCGTTCCCACAAAGCAAATACTGGTTAGAGCTTTGTTTGATACGGCAACGTTCATATTTATTTTGCCATTTAAATGTTACAAAAATGTAGGCATTGGGAGACATGATAATGGAATCCAGATTTTGGCTTTATTTAATTTGTAGCTCTGCATGGAGTCATCTCATTTTAGATTATAGCCCTGTGTAAACTGTGCTGCTGTGTCTCTCAGGGTCATACTGTGTAACAGTGTTGTGTCCCCGTCATCTGGATGTGCTTTGCTGTCCTCAACAGAGCACACTCCTTATCTACATCGTTCCCAACCTCATGATCATGTGGTTCATCTACTTTGCTCAACGGTAAAGATAGCAAAGTGGGCCATTTGTATGCAAATGCAGAGATGTAATTTGAAGTGCCCTATCTTTTGCATAATACCATTTATAGCACAGGTGGAAGTAGATCCATGCAAAACTCTATGATAACTGATATTCATCAGTTGTCTGTCAACCTTTGGTTAAAATAGGTGCTAATGGGCATGACTCGTGAAGTGCATTAACAGTGTCTAGACCATTTGCGTACATTACAGCCAACAAGTACACACCCACATGGAATTATATGAATATATGTACACTGGAATTGATAAAGACAGTGACGTCACTGTGACGTCACGCTATCAAAAACACTTTCAGGTAGACAACTGGAGGTTGACTTGCATTGCAGAGAAATGTGAAATCGGCAGACTTGTTTATTTCTGTTGTCATTTTCAGCCGTGACTGTGACATTTAACGATGTATAGTGAAACACGCTGGTCAGACCCATCTGACGTTTCTGCTGTTACTTTGATAAACCAAACCTACCCAACAATGACATCTCAACACCTGTCAGACTGTTTGGGGTAAACTCAAGCTGGCATTTTCTTTAGTGAGTGGCCCAACAGGTAAATTCAGTCTCCAACCTAACGTTAGTGAAAGTGTTGTTATTAAATTAAAGCATCCATGCATTTTAGTTGAATGAGATGTATACACTTTGAAATAATACCACAAAAAAAAAAAAATAAATAAAATGTTATGTAAGCGTCGAGAAGCAGGGGTTTTCTACTCGGAAATCAAAATTCAAGGTAAGAAGTAAGTATTTCTTGCTATTGGTCATAGTTTACATTACATGCCAAATTTTGCCAACCATTTTATTGCATTTTTGCTTTTTATAAGTTTGTTCGCTCTAAGACCACCTCCAAGTGATGGTGACCTGCCAGTTGCTGGTGAAGCAGCATGGTGTTTGGCTTGTAGCTGGTGCTAATCTCCCACCCTGGACACTGAGAAACCTGCTGCAGATTTCATGATGTTTTCACTTGTATCTGTTGAATGGAAACAGTGAGAAAAAGACAATGTGACTCTCTCTCTCTCTCCATCCTGATGTCAGTTAATGTGATTTTCAGATGTAAGTATACTGGAGACTTTGGAGAGCCACACATATTTAAGACATTATAGCAGGGAGGACTCTATTTTCACAGTTTATGCCATCTTTCTCTTTACATTGTAAGAGAAAGAAAAAGTTGCTGTTTTTCACAAATGTCCTACTTCAGTGAACAACTTTTTCACGTCAAAGGACCCCTAAACTGACACAAATAAGACAATAAACCTCTATTAAGATTTTGTCCTTGGGTCCCCCATCTGATAGGAGTTTTGCATTTACCGGTTGTTTTATTACAGTGTATGAAACCCATGACCAAAATAGTCATACATTCTGTCATTGTGTTACTTATAGATGGAATGATGGAAGCCTCGCTTTGAAAGCCACTGTCCTACCTCTTGAAATGTGTTTAAGACTTCAATGTAAACCCTTGCTTCTTTCTTCCTTTGACTTTTTTCTTTCTTATTTGACAACTAAGCCATGTGTCCAGCGATGTGATGTCATTTTCATAAGGAAAGTAATATTTCTCTTATGCTGGAAACCTACACCAGAGGATGTTTCTCAGGAAACAACCATCATCCATCAGTGTTGACGAATACTAATACTAAAAAGCCTTTGTGACTCATAACGTAATAGGTTGAAACTGTTGTATGTATGTATCAGTTGGCAATAGAGCGTTGCAACACACAGTTATGGATATGTATCTGTTATGCATCATTTCTTTGACAGCAGCAGATATAAGATCTATCAGATCTGAAGCCTGATCTGTTAACAGTCCTCTCTGACGATATCAATAAAAATATGGAATCATTTATAACACGTCTTATGCTACAGTGTGGGTACTTGTGTATGCCTTCTTTGTTTATTTTTTTTTAATGTAGCTTTTCAGTAACTTGTAAGTTAGTGAAATAAGTTAATATATATACTATATATATACAATATATATATATTGATCTATCGGTACAGTTGTCATTCGTGATTGTTAAGTGACTGAGTAGGGACAAAAAGAGTGGCTGCTATGTTAGTAGAAGCAGTGGTAGCATGGAGTTGGTCTCTGCGGGTCTCGGAGCAGAGAGGCTGGACTGGGATTAGTGTGACTGCTGAGGAACACCTGTCTGTCACTGATGGATCCCCTCCTGCCAAGCCCCAGATGGATCTTGGGAGCAGTGGGCCCCATCAAAACTTCCTCCTTCCTTCTCGCCATTAACGTTAATGTTTTTTTTCTGTCTTAACCCCCCTTACCATGCATGTCTGGCATTCTGTAGGGAGGCTGGGTGGTGCTGGAGGAGGAGGGTGCAGGGGGGGGGGGGGGTGCTTGGACAGTTTACTTGGATGGCCAGCTGTGTGCCAGCTGTGTGCCAGCAGAACGCTGAGTGGCGTGGAGAAAGGCCTATTATCTCCCACATGCACACACTCTCTCTTGCCTTTCACACCCCAAACCCTGGGCCCTGCGAAATCAGGCGGACAGATTCTGCTAAAACCATCACTCCTCCTTACGCATGCATGTGGTCTCCTCCTGCGCACACCCACTCACACGCACTTATCTAAGTGGCGTGGAGGGAGTTATTTTCCCTTCTCTAACCCTGTTTTTGCTCACACAGATGCACAGAAGGCCCAAGAGCTTCCATGCCATCCTCCATGTGTCACTGCTTCTGACACGCGGGACAAAACAAGTCATTAGAGCATGGGTCAAATCATCCATACACATAGTTTTATCTGTCTGCTCTCAGTCAGCCAGCCCATTGCTGCACAGCGACAGGACGCCTCTCACTGCTGGTAGGATATGAGCAATTAGCAAGAAAGACCTTTTAGCTCTGCCAGATGATTCGCATCCAGCTTCTGCATATGCCTGTAATTCACTTTGACATTTCATCTCCTCACTTGTCACAGTCTTTATTGTGTATTACCACAATATAAACAATAATGATGAAGCAATAATCAAATCGTCGGCAATATAATCATTTTGTTTTCCCCTGCACCAATGTCCACTGGTTGAACCTGTGGGAGACAGCTTCTAAGTGAGGGTTCTTGTGCAAAGTGGAGGTCTCTGGAGAGTGAGCGGAGGCAGCCGGGGGGTGGGGGGGTCTTCCCAAGTCAGCCCAGGGGAAATGGATGACAGTTACACTACCCTCCGGCCAATTAACTGTCATTCTAGCTGTTGGTTTAACTTGCTGACCTTACCTCTTCTCTGCTGTTTGCCTTATCATTTCCGGAATAGAGGACCTCATCTGTGTATGTAAAGTGGACAGGTGACCTTCAGGAAAGGGGAACAAAGGTCACAGTTCATCCGCTGCTTATTTCTTTTGCGTGACAGCAAATATGCCGAGGAGTCTTCTGGGAATTTGGGGGTGTAGGAGAAGTCCTGTGGGACTGAAAGAGAGCTATCTGTTATTACTCCCAATTACTCCCCAATCTCCCGCTCTATCTACCTGTAAAATGACATTAGGCATGCCTGTTCTCATGGTCTTTTACAGATTAAGACTGTGCTTCTCGGTGATGAGGCTCACGGGAGCTTGAGGTTCACACTTGTTGCCCTTAAAGTCATCAGCTAGCTGAGCGTATTCACATATCTGTGGGAGCGAAGTTATTTTCATCAAGTAAGAAACGGAACACGGCTGCTATGTTTGTCCCTGGGCGAGCGTGGGTTCGAGGTTGATGGTGTGAATAGGGGTACAGTTCCAGTGAGCGCTGCTGTCTTAGCATGACAACAGGAGGGGGCGGGCTGTACTGGCCCTTCTGACACAGTGCCCACCCCTCTCTGTTTGTGAGAGCGCCACTTCATTGTGCCCAGCCGCCACTAAGGGACAAAACCTAGAGAGCCGACACAGCTGGAGATGGCAGGAAGCATTCATACTGAATGCTTGGCTTGTTCAGGCACTTCTCTGCCCTGTGTCTCCTACTTCCCGTCCTGTCTCTGACAAGAGACGGTTAGATTGTTTTACTTTTTATTGTCTAGATTAAGTCTTTTCTGGATGGTGGAAATCTTGCTGGAGGAGGTCTTATAATTGGTAATTATTAACTCAAGACACCAAGAACTATTTCTCCCCAATCACACGTCAGTAGCTTTCTTCTTCTGCCCCTGTAAAAAAAATAAAATAAAAGTTCTTGCTGCAATTACATCATGCATTTTAAATTATCAACATATTGTGTGGTGTCCTCATCATGTTTTCTCACTGTCCCTTTACACTGTATGAAAGTCCTGGTCTGGCTTATCTTGTTTGACTCTACAATCTAAACTCTTGCACTCGCATGAGGACATATTATTGTACATTTATTCCACTTGGCAATCTAGGTGACTCTGGTTGTGACAAACTGTCATCTTTGATTTTCCTCTGTGCGGTCTTAAGGCAACTTGTCTGGACTAGATGAGGGAGATTTCCCAGTTGTAGATGAGAGAGAGAGTTGACTGAGTTGACACAATCCTCCTTCAGCATGCATTTAGTTTCCTTATTATAGACAAGGCTCCAATCTATCCTCACGCCGCCGCTGAATCACTCTGTCGCCCGCCCTTTCATTCGCTAATAAACACTAACAAAACAGATGCATGCATGAATGCACACACATGCACATACACACACTGGTGGTATAGCTCTCACCATCTCTCATTTGCATGGCAATGCCATTATCTGGCTGTGAGGTGTCACGCTGGAGTGGCTGACAATGTGGCTGACAACAAGTTTATCTAAGCACAAAGAAAAGTTGGGAAGAATGGAGTATATTCTCTGCCTCTTCCTTTCCTCTGGCTTTAGCATATATACTTTAAAACTCCCCGTGGAGTACGAGGAAGCATGTCACCCAGCCTTATCCTTCATGATAGACTAGCAAATCCATTATTTATACCCTGGTAAAACCTGTGCTAAACGCTATGTTTATACATATATTTACTGTTTGAACATTATGCCTTTCTTAGTCCGGGCTGTATTTCTCTCTTTCTCTATCATGCTCCTCCAGTATATTTTCTTTTGTGTTAAAATAAATTGTATTTATTTTCATTAAATTTAACCGTAAATTATTGTAGCCAAAAGCGCTACTGCTTGAGGTCTTGGCCAGGTCTTCCTTGGAAACAGAATCCGTGCTCTCAATGGGACTAACAGGGTTAAATCAAAATAAAAAAAATACAAAGGTTGAGCTCCTTGTCAGTATTCATTAATAGTGGCGGATATTGGATTCTTTTGCAGACACATTACTGCAGACTTTCAGGCATGGAAGGCTGTGAAGACTATTGGCTGAAAAGACGAGGATCAATAGTGGGGTTTACAACTTAGACACTGGTAGGCATCATCATTACACAGCGAAGCCTTCTCACCTGCTGTTATCGACCCCTCTCTCAGGTTTACAGGAGCAGTGAGCAGTGCTTGGCTTTTCTGGTGATGTCATATATGCTTGTGTGCACGCGTCTGATTTGTAGCAGCAAAGCAAACAAACCTGTCTGGGTCATGCGGTAATGCGCTGGGATGTGAATAGCCCTATCGGTGGTATCCGTGTTTGAATAAATCACTTGTGGCGGTGGATTGTGAAATACAGCATGACGATAAGTTGGAGCTGCTGTGTCCAGTCTCTGTCTCTGTTGTTCCTGTGTTGTGCTGATAAGCACACTCAGCTCTGGGTGGCTAAAGAATTTCCTGTACATGGTTTACCCCCTACCTAACACCACACTAGCACTCATGAACAATGATTAGCCAGTGAGCTGTTTGAATACACATACCTACACACGGAAGCTACCCTGTACACAGAATATCTATAATAATATTTTTGTATGTTTGCCATGCCTTTATATTTAAAAGTCTTATCTGCAACAACTTAAAATTAGTACAAAACAGAGTAACAATCGATTCCTAAATCATTAACTTAAGAAGAAAATAAGCATAAGGGGGTCGAGGGTCATAGCAGCCCTTGACTTTAGAAGGATTATGTAAGATGTAAGTATGTAAGAGCTAAAAGGCGTTTTGTTTCAGTCCCTTTGAACATCACAAAAAATGTCCACACACAGGGATGCACGTGCTTTTAGAAGAAAAGAATGAATACTGTCACGTACATTCCTCTGTCACAACGCAGGCGTCAGGTGCAGAGTTGTACAGTCATCACTTGGTTTCTGATCTAAGGCCTATTAAAGATGTTTCGCGGATAGTGAGTCAATTTCATTTAGCTGTAAACTGTGAGTAGGATTCCAAATCAATCCTGCTTCTCACATTACCCAGGAGAGACTTTTTAAAGAGTTTCATATTGGCAGTATGCAGGCACAGAAGTGAAAACAGTATATAAACGGTAGCTCATATCTGTGGTGTGGCACTGATATGGGAGGTGATGGATATTGTCAGCTGGAGGTTGTGAAAATTAACTCAAACTAAAGGGGATGAGGATCAAAGAGAGGGACGGCACCAGTGATCATCGCCAGACTTCCTGTGCACCCCCCACCCCAACCACCCCCTCAACGCTGCCTTTACATTACCATTATTAAAAAGGAGAGGACTCTCTTAATAAAGTCTATTAATCACACCGGGGGAGTCGGTTCATCGGTTCACCCTCTCGCGAGGGTCTCTAATCAATCAAGCTCGCTGGTAATGTATTCATGGGAGATGTAAGAAAGGACTTGTTTGACAGTGTTCCAAGGAGGAAGAATTTATTAAGTTCCCTTCACCAGTCAGCCAATCCCGAGGAGTCATGAATATGCCCCCATCCCAGCCTTGTCCTCTCTGCTACTGTGAATAAAAGGGCCTTCATAATGTATGAAGTCTGTACAAATATTGGAAACGTCCAAAATATGTCCTCTCATTAACAGTGATGAGCGAAAGCCGGAGTATTGGCATTTGTCAGATATGCTCGGAGTGTAAAGGCACTGTTGTACAAGGCCTCTGCTGTGTCGGTGATGTAGAGGCATCACTCTCTTGCGATCCTCTCAAAAGCCGGAGAAAATGTGTCTTATTAGTTCACACAAGGTGGCGAAATTCTGTGCTACACCGCTGACTAATGTACAAAGCTGAGAAAGTGCAGGGCTGATAGTTTGCTGGGCCTCTGTTAGTGACGTGTGAGAGGAGAGGGTGCGGAGAGGGGACATCAGGCTGGTAAAAGCGTGCAGCTGTTGGAAGCAGCTATGAGGCCTGGTGTTTTTTTTTTATAAACCCACCCCTCTGCTCATCTCCTTGGTAAATGCTTTAAAGGTAGATAGACATGAGACGGCAGCTTTTACCCCCCAGAAACATGTGAAAACTGCTTCCACAAAAAACAAAAAGTTCCTATAATTTTCTTTTTCACTCCTTTCAAAATCATATTCACAAATGTCAACTCCAACTCTAACACTTTGAGAGTTAGAAAAGAAAAGTTGGGAACATACACATATTGAGGCAGAGGCATGTTTTATAGACGAGGGTTCATAAAAAGCCCTTATTGCCTTTGCTTTGTCCTGAGGAAAAACTGAAAGAAGGCTATGCTTGGCTTCAAAGCTGCATTTCCATAATTGCCCTGTAACTCGGGCCTGTCTGAAGGATCTGAAGGGGGCTGAGAAAAGCACAATCTTTCAGCTGGGTGAACAGCGAAAGCCCCGTCGCCTCTCCCTCTGGCCTGCCGGCCTGTCGGCCTGTCGCCCCCTTCCCCACTTGTTGCCTTTCGGATTCAGTGAAAGAAATTCCTCTCTCTAACCTCCATCAACAAAAGGCATGAAATCAGTGCCCTCCCTCTCTCCTGCTCCGGCCCCAGAGAATGTCACTCCTTCTGGGCCTTTTGTCCTTTGCTCAGCACAGGGAAAGACAACAACCCCGCTCTCCCTGCTCCCTGGCTATTCTTTAACATGTTGCTGCTGCACTTTCACTTACATTCTCAATAATGAATGTGCCATAAAACATGCAGGAGACACAGAAGTCGCATATCTTTGGCAGGGGTAAAATCCAGCTCTCCACTGTCCCTTCCTTAAGCTCTAGAGAGAGCGACCGCTGTAACAAGTTGCCGTGGAGTGCTGCGGCCTGTAAGCCTGTGTATGAAGGTATGTGGTGTGTGGGACATGTGTTCCCGAAAGCAGATCCCCGCTCCTCCTGTGGTCAGCTAACACGCAAGGCCGAGTGCTTGCAAAAGGGCAACCCCTCTCTTGGCCGGGGCAAGCGCTGGGTGGGGGGCGCGGTCGACAGTGGCTCATAAAAGGATTAGTCCACCGCACAAAGACAGTGGGCCGCTTCTAAGCCTGACTAGGTCCACAAAGGAGTTGACATTTGTCTGTCTCGGTGGCAGAAGGGGGTGTGTCAGAACCGTCCAGCCTGGGGTAGGAGGAGGAGGAGGAGGTGGCACTGGTGGGGCTACAATGACAGAAGGGGTAGATGAGATGAAAACACAAGACTGACCCCCTTTATTTGCAATGGCCTCCTCTTTCACAGGGCACCTCTGGTCCTCTCCAATGGGCTGCTTTAGTGTTTATTTACTTCATTGCCCCCCCACCCCCCCACATTCACACATGAACCTCTGATGGCTCCATTGGCCAGACCCTTTCAGCCGCCCGATAGTACCATCCACCTTCTCCCAGATCAATGAATGCTCCGAAAGACAGATTAGATTTCCTTTTAATGATTCCATCTTTCTCCGATTTTTCCCCTTCTAAATGGCTGTTTAACAGCACATTAGGGGTTTTTTTCACCCATGTACGTACTGTAGCTGTATTTAGTCCTGTCCTAGAGTACTGAAGGCAATGTGATGCAATGTGATAAGATGGGAAATTAGGTTTATTTGCATTATTTTAAAAGCTTTCCCACAACCTGCAGAGCTATGCATTTGTAATACACTGAGGATAATTGAGAATCTATTGTTTTACATTGTGGGATATCGGAGTCTGAGTAATCCATGCCACATTTACATTATTTTTCATCTGTCTTTAATCCCGCAGCAAGAATGCTCCCAATATTTTCAAATCTATCTGAACATCTTTACTTCTCTTACCGTTTCATGTTGAGCAGATTGCCCTGTGCGTTTCAGGCAAGTTGAGTAGCCTACAGTGCCAAGGTGTGCCCCGGAGCCTCTCAGCATTTAACACAACATGGACCTCAGAAATAAGAAGACGAGTCAATGTTGATTATTGCTCATTAGCCAGGAGAACATCCACTTAACGTGCGGTGGGAAACAAGTGACACACCATGCCCCACTGGAAGAATGATGCAGGAAAAATGTTAGCTAATGCATTCCATTTGCTCTTTGTAACTGGGAGCAGGTTGGACACGTATGGCGACATAAGCAGGAGTGATTACTTTGTTTCTGCCGAGACTTTTTTAATCCCTAATTTCATGCACTGCTCAGAGAGGAGAGGCCCTGAGCTCCAGACACTGTCACTGGCCCCTTCAGTAGCATTTAAAACTGAATCCTCACATCTTGTTCGGGGGCCCCTTCAGGAGCAAACTTCTTCTCGTTTTTTTATTTTTTTTATTATTAATTATTTTTGTCATTAATCTTTTAAAAAAACACATACATTTATATGTCATGGGAAGTGGTATCAAACTGATGCGTTTTAAATGCAACTAAATTTACAATAGCCCAATTGATTGAAATGTGTTTTTTTTTTCTGCTTTGATTTAATTCTTAACTTTAATATTCCACAAAAAACACCCCATTTTCCTTTGTGGCCTATTATATAATAATGAATCATCAACGTCAGTGTATAATGCTGGTCATTCAAAGCTACTCCCCTTTAACAAAAGGAAGTGGGCAGAAAGAAAGAAAAAAAATTAAATCAATCAGCTGACTAATGCCACTTATGAATATGCATCGCGCGGTTAGATGTGGCTCTTCAGGAAAATAATTGATTAGACAGGAAGGCAACATGGTGAGAGGAGCTCCAAAAGGCTCCGGAGTCTCTCCCTCGGCTGACTTGGGGTTTGTTTAAAGCATGTCCTAACCCCAGAGAGGATACGGCTCGGACGAATCAGCGCTTTTCATCTGCCTTTGCTGCCCTGAACGGCACACATTAAAAAAGATATTGTCCTCATTGGCCATCTGAATCTAGTCGAGGAGTGTGTGAGACACTGTCTCATCGCGTTTTTAAAATGTAAGCACAAATCCACTTTCTTTAAAATCGAAGAAAAGAAATAAAAATCTGAAATAAAATAAATAATAATGAAAACGTTCGAGTACAACCAGTAAGGTGAGTATAGGAAATGTTTTTCTCCCAAAATGTTTTTAAATGTTTTACACATGAATAGGTTTTTTTCTGCATTTGAATGAGATGACTAAAGAAAATATAATAATTTGCATTACTAAGACTGTCATGTCTACTGTGAGTCTTTTGAAGGCTTGAGATTTTTTTTATAATGTCGGCGAAATTCGAATAACAGGAATAATGACAGTATTTTTCTTTGCTGACTTAAAAAAAAATCCCTTTTAACCTTTATTTTTTTTTAAATATTTTATTTCATTTTAGCTGATTTCACAAAAGGAAGTGAACGACTTGAATGCGCTTTAAAGGAAGTGAGAAGTCCTGGTTTCCTCAAGTTAAAGCATGGCAGCCAGAAAAGATTCTTGTGAGAGGCTACTTCATCTATTGGCGAGTTTTTATAAAAGCTACATTTTATCTACTAATTATATGTCACCAGATTTGCTTTATTGCGCCTTTTGATACATTTTAATATTAAAATAGACATAATGTTTATGCTCAAAGGTTAGTTTCTTGTTACCTCAACTGAAATGCCTATTTGTTTTTTTATTAAACATTTTTAAAAGTTTTGCTCAAAATTAAAATTTCTTACTTGCTTTTTTGAAGCACTGCTGATTTATTTTGAGGAAAAAAAATATCGCCTTTATACATCATAAATCCACAACACTAAAGCTTGACAACACATTAAAAAGGAATGATATTGCCACAGATTTATAAGAGCAAAATATTACTATCGAATTTTATATCACAACTGATGAGTAAATTAAAGGATGATTTTTTATGAGTTAAAAAACCCCTCATACAAACAACTGAGACTACATGAGCAGTGCGTGTGTGTGTGTGTGTGTGTCTGTGAACATGGCCGACTGCGAGTGACTGTAGAGGGAGCTCCAACACTAAGTTTACATTAACTTCCCCTGATAAGAGCTCACACATGCAAATGATCACATCGCGGACAAACAAAATAAATGATGTTATTATTAGTTATTCAGCGACCATATATTACAATTATACCAAAGAGTAGCGTTAGGTGGGGGAAAATGTATGATAGATGTGGGGAGCAAACGCGTTACAAATGGAGCATGATGAGATCTGGGAGTTGCACTGCAAAGCAAAAAAATAAATAAAAAATCCATCTTTTGGATCAGCTGAACCATTCTTAGCAAAGTACCCACGATCATCTAACAGCCATTTATTACCTAAAGTCTCTTTATAGGCCATACAATTTGCGACGAAAATTAATGAAAGAATTATTCATTTTAATGCGACCGCTACGCCTCTGTAAGGATAATCCCACAACATTAATATCCAAATATATGCCGCAGTACCGGCTAATTAGCCTTAAGTCCCTCCACTACAAAAGTGTGATAAATCCCTCTCGAATATTTACTTATCACTACCACGGATGAGGTCTGCGCCTCAGGCTGCCCACTAACACACATACAAATGCGAAAGCGATGCAATTCAAAGCTGCAATGCACAATAACAGCCACAATCAAAAGCAGCTGTCAAAATAGCAGCTTGTCCAAAAAACAGAGATTTCTTAAAGTTGCAGCAGTTCATTTATTAGCCAAAATATAGACTTTCTTGTACAATTTGGTTCACAAGTATGTACATATTCTTAACTTTATATACAAAACATTTGAACATCAAATCCTCACAGAACTTACAAAAGAAAACAAACAAAAAAAGAAACTCACAGACTACATGTTCATACATTATTACATTAGCAGTTTTACACAGGACATGCTTACAATGTAAGTATACAGAGATGTATTATTCTTATTTTACATTCCATATTCAAATAAAATGAAAAAAACAAACAGGTGATGGGTGAAAGGTTATGGACAGGAGAGAGCCGAAAGAACCACCGCTGCTTCTAGTTGGTTCTGAGGCCTAAAATACACAGGGTTAAAAAAAAAATTGCAGTGAAAAAAACAACAACAAAAAACTAATAATAGCTTCATGAAGAGCTTAAACACAAAGTGATATAAAAGTGACAATTGCCTTTCAAAAACGAGCCTGTGGTGAATTTGCATTGAGCTCATTTGCATGACCAAACAAGTAAGTGTAACATAGGCCTTGACGACGTAACAGCGCGCACACAGGGATGAAACAAATCTTAGAATAAAAGCTAATTTGGATAAATATGGCGTTTAAAAAAGAAAATGTGATATGGCATCAAAAAAGAAAATTCCCAGATGTCATTAACTGACAGCCTCGCTCTCTTTGAACTGTGTGGAAAGCTGTTTTCTAACAACTTTTTTTTCCTCGGCATCCAAGGCACTAGATCGCTCTGAAACTCTGGCAATTCAAATTAAAAAATGCACCGGCTTTCAGTGAATTTAGTGCTGAAAAAAAATTGTCGTTTTAATGGCTTGATGGATTTATGTATACCACTGAATACAAGCACGTGGGCCTAAATATCATACGGATGTTACAGTAGGCTAAAACAAATGTGGGAAGGAGAGGGCAGAAAATGAAGTAACAGTTTTCACCCAATTTAACTTTTCTCTTAAATGCTTTCTGATGAGGTTTTACACACACACACACACACACACACACACACACACACACACACACACACACACACACACACACACACACACACA
>JBBPCS010000130.1:5304565-5312065 GCA_037974645.1 Hollardia meadi
CACTCACGCTCTCACTCACTCACACACACACACACACACACACACACACACACACACACACACACACACACACACACCTAGAGGAATAGGTCAAAATTATTATTTTTATATTATATTATTTTTAAATATTCTTACATCTACTTTGAATTCTTTTTAAAAAAATCTTTTAGAAGAATGCTAGGGGTGCGCTGGAGCCAATTTAATTTGTAGGTGCTGTAAAAAGAGGGCAATCATACACGAGTGACTTGAGGGCTGTTTGTAGAGAGCTCTTTGACGGTAATTATGCAGATGACACAATTTCACATTCTCATAAGCAAACATACACGGCCTGTCGCTCAACAGTGGTTCCTTACGCAATACACAGGGCACCAGCGACACGTCGCAAATGATGAACCGAGGCTCTGCAAAACAGGCGGGATGAAAGGCTTCAAACAGAGGCACTTCAAATTACACATTTGGATCTTTTCCATAACGCCCCGGTGACAAAAAACAAAAAAAACCTAACACATCTCATATCACACATGGAATCAATTTTAAGGGAGCCCTTGCTGATCAACATCGGTTAATTACAGTGAAGAATGAGGATTTAAAAAGAAAACGCAATTAATGACCCTTGGATGCTTGTGGTATAGCTTGTAGTGTGTGTGTGTGTGTGTGTTATAGCAAACCAGCTCTCATTTTGTTAAGTGGTTCTTTAAAAGGGGCCTTCACCAAAATGTGCAGAGTTTGTAATTTGGCATCTGTAGTTTCATGAGCACAAACTGCTGCTGCACATCCTCAATGTGGCATAAAGTGCACTAGAGTGATTTACAGCTTTTTCAATGTGATCAAGAAAAGTATATAATATATTTGACTTGTCAGATTGAAGAAATACCAGAACATATAGGGAAAAAGTCTCAGCTTAATTCTTAAAAGTGGCTTTTGGTATAATCCTATCTTATTACAAAACAATTATTCTTCGCTGTTGGGAGTATACATAGCTGTTGTTGTTAATCAGAAATGTTCCTCAGCGGATTCAAACTTAAGTCTGTGGGTAACTTAAAAAAAAAACTAGCTTTGCAACACATTCTATCTCTAAATATGCTCTTTCAAACTCATGTCCCATTAGGGTGAAATAAAGGTCCAATAAATCTTGCAGTGTTTAAAGAACAGTGAAGCTTAATCCAATAAATGAATTAGTTTCTAAAATTAATTGTTCTTAGCAGCAGAAGCAAGTGTACTTTGAAAATACATTTAAAGTTTAATTTTTTCACTGTTAGGATAATTTAAATAGTATAATTTTAATTACATTACACCAACCAATCATGCATATTAAATAGATAGCCTAACTTTGATTTGCATTAGTGGCAAAGTAAAGGTTTTTTTTTTTTTTAAACCATTCCTGCTGCTCACATTTGGAAACAAATTAATAGTCAATGGACTGCAACTTATTAAACTGGGTTATGACAGTAGATCAAAGCGTGAATTAGTGCGCTACCTTGCAAATGTTTTACATTAACTTGTTAACTTAAGGTTGTAGGCTACGACTAAATTTAAACAGTCATTTAGGCTGAGCACATGGATTGAGTGGGAGATCCATTTTAGATTTTAGGCCTTGAACAGAGCTTCAACCAAGCAGCCAGCAGCTTATGAATTTTGAACAATGTGCAATATGCATATTAACTTAAATACTGTGTACAGGCTTACAGGATGGTGACAATTATAGGAACAACAAAGATTATAGACTAACTACACAAGCTCCAAAATACTGTATCCATAGCTTCAGGTGCTTATAGGCCCCTAATATCTGTCTATGTAATATTTACTAATGAATATTTGTTCCATTAAACTGAAAAAAGCAATAGTGTTATATAGACTTTGTGTTTTTATTTCATTCAAGAGTGGGGTTAATCATAAAAAATGCCTTTGTATTATGTTTACATTTCACTTATGATACCCCCATATCCATATAAAATATATTACAGTGATACAGTTCACTTTGGACTGGGAAGAGTGCATTGAGGGACAAAACCCACACAAATAATAAATCTGGTTCTGTCTTCTGGTTTGACTGAAACAGACTGGACAGGTCATAGTAAAAGGGTTGTTTTAGTTCCAGTGTTTTTGTATGCACATAGATCCTGTGTACTGTCCTGAGGGATTCCCATGTTGTATTTGTAGTACAGAGTCACTTTAAATTGTCATCATTTAACAGCCATGTCTCCAGTCAATCCATGAATCAGGATGAAACTGAACTAAATTATTGTTGCATCATGGGTTAAACAACTTTATAAGAACACAATGTTCACACCATAGAGATTTGCAATGCTTTGTGAGTGCTTTTAACAATGCTGCATTGAAGGTGAGTTGTTTTCTTTTTTCTTTTTTTTTTGTTTCCTCTCTGCCCACTCACTCCATCTGCTGCAGTTTCCCCTGTATCAGTAACACAGGGCATTGATTTTACGGTAAAGTCACTTTGTAAAGGGAATGAGTAACTCTGGGCCCCACTATCACTGTATTACACGGGTATGGCCCACGTAACAAGATGAACATTGATTCAGCATTACGGATGATCGATAATGAAATAAGTAACTTCAGGGCCAAATTAAAATGCAAGCTGGCTTGATGCTGCCAGGCTCTGTAAGAGGTGACAGCACAAGGGAGGGAGGGAGGGAGAGGGAGAGGGAGAGGGAGAGAGAGAGGGGGGGGGGGAGAGAAAGACTGCAAGCTGGTGGCCAAAGAGTTCCCTGTATACAGTGATGATGATGCTTTGAGGATGTTAATAATGACCATAATGGCATCTATAATCTATTTCTAAATAACAAAAACACTAATAACCAATCAGATATTATTTATTGTTAGGCTGTGACCCTAATCAATAATCATATGTTCAGCTGATCCTATATTATTATTAACAAACTTCCAAAAAATACTGTTTAACTCCACCCCTGCACAATCATACATCATGTCCCGCCAAGGCTTACACTGTTGTGGCCACATTCCTTTCAATGCAAAATATTTTAGTTTTGAAATCCACAGATGTTCTTTTTTCAAACTTATCTCAAATAAAATAATTGAGAATGAATGTTTTATCATTCATCAGTGAATTGTAGCTCAAATTTACATTCAAAACAGTCTAAATTTGACGGAAATCGACCCGATTTAGTCGACTTGTTATTTTGGAATTACTCACCACTTCACATCTTGTGGGAAATGTCATCAGAGCATCCCATAAACATCACATTAAGCTGATGACAGGGCTGAATTATGTTGCTTCAAAAAAATGGAAGATATTTCTTTTTATAATATATTTTATCAGTTTATTTTTCAGACCATAGATCAGCAGAAAAACATTTATTCCTGGCATCTTAAAAAGGATCCTAAAAATGCTTTAAGCAGATCCCGCCAAAATCTTGATTCTTTTACTGTTTCGGTTACACAGAGCACCGTTTATAAGCTGTGCAGTTAAATATTTTCCCAGAGCATCCTCACTATTCTACTATTCTACTCTCCCAGATTTGCATTTCAGTGCATGGAGCCAAACCATCATCTATTCGTAAAGTGGCGCATTCTCAAGGAAAACACCAACTATTTACCACGACTATCCAACAGAAGGCCTATTGCAATCCATGATCTGTTTCACTCATGAAACCATAACCTTTGCCTATCAAGGAGTAGTAGCCGATGATGCCCTTTTGTGGCCCCATAGCTCAACACTGTGGCCAGATAAATATCAGTTTCCCCAAAGTTTTGGCCTACTGAGCCAGACAAAGCCTCAGTCTTTCCAGCTGTTGCTGCTGCTGGTTTGAGGCCGGAGAAGAGGCAGCTGTACCAACATGGACGAGCAGAGCTTCCTCATCTGTGTGGTGGCCTTGAAATCGCAGGGGGGTGCAGGGGAGATAGTAGGTGGCAGCCCGATGAAGCCAAAATGTGGACATTAGCTGACATTGAAGCGACTCTTTCCTTGATGCCACAGTGACCACGCATAATCAAAGATGGATAGTCGCAGAAGGCATTAAAGTGAATATTTAGTTGCATGACAAGTCAGGAAAAGTTGACTGTAGCCAGTATCATCCATGCTGACATTGGACTGATGCCATCACTCACATAATGATGAAAGATTAAAGCGTTCAGGGTTCAGAGAGTATTACATTACTGGAGTTGCGGGGATTATGGTTTAACCATTCATTTGTAGCATATGAATTATCTATGGCGGGTTTCCACGTGGTTCCACGTATTAATTTCTCATTCATAACATTTACAGTTATCAGTGTTACTATAATAACCCTATTAAGCACATTGTTTGTCAAGAAGCCAGCTCATCTTGAGCGTCAAATTAATTTTTTTATTTTTTTATTTTTTATCTCTCACGCAAAAACTAAAAACATCAACAAGCATCCAGCAGGAAATAACAAGGTTTTTTTTTTTAGATAAGAAATAAATGGTCATATTTGAGTTAACTGTTAACTGTAGACAAGAAAACTCAGCATCCTCTTTTAAATCTCTTCCTAAAACTCACTTTTATTATTTGAGTTTCTTGAGTTTTCTTAACCAAGTGTTATTTATTGTTATAATTTGTTTAATCTTGTTTATATTGTAAATTGTGGATCGTATAACTTTTACTCTATGATTAATTGTAAAGCACTTTGTTATTTTGTTTTTGAAAGGTGCTATTAAAATACATGATTATTATTATTATTATAGAGTTTTCTTCTTTGTTCTTTTTACGATTCAAATAGGATTTTGTCAGCTTGGGAGAACTGCAAGGTTGTGACAGATCTGGCTTCCCATCCAACAAGTCTCTGTGGAGAAGTTAAGCAATTACTGCGAAGAAAGAGCTGTTGGGGCAGATGGGAAAATGTGAAAGTACTTCATGGAAAGACTACTTTGTGATGACTGAGCAGCATCAACAATGGAATCATGACAAAACACCTGCTTTCTCTCTGGCATCTCTGTCACCTTGTCTTTTACTATCTACCACTCCATTTTCATGAGTGGCATCAGAATAAAATGGGAGCAGATCATGTGATGTTATGTTATGGAGGTCAGTGGGTGTAGACCTTACTTTTATAATCAGCCCGATTGAGTGGCTCAGCATGCCAACAGACTGAGGTCACAGGAGACTTTACAAGGAAACACTTCAACCTCAGTAGGGCTGCTTTGATAAGGACTCTCCCACCTAAACTTAATGAAGATGGTGCCAAGCAGTGAGTGTCACAGTGAATATCAGTGAGCACATTATGTATCAGTGTCTTTTGTGTGTGTGTGTGTTTGTGTGTGTGTGTGTGTGTGTGTGTGTGTGTGTACACCCACATACAGGTGTTGTTTTGGCACCTGAAACACATTATGTTTATTAGCCCATTACACTTAAAACAGCAGCTCATCACCTATGGCTGGCCTACGGCTGAATTAGACGTTAATGATGTTGAGGATTATGGTGAGCAACCGTTCAGAGCATGCACTATGCATACATGTTACCACTGTAAACAAAGGTAGGTTCGCAAAGCTGCACCTGTTTAATCAAAAACATGGAAACAAAGCCTTGGTAACACATCAGCAGATCGGCCAACTCAGCTTTTTTTCTTTTTTAAAGGCTGCCGGTTTGGCCTGCTCTGCTTCCTTTTTATTTGCATGCACCAGTAATCATCTGGAGTTTTAGGCGGCTCTAGGTGACGAGTGAAAAAGAGTATAAGTTAGCTGTTTCTTCAGTCTGTCATTTGTTGTTGTTGTTTTTCTTGTCAATGGAGTGGTCCACTTTTTGTTGATAAGGTATCAAAGTTAAAAAACAAAAAGAATGGGTGGATTTCCTCTAAATTTGATGGTTAGATTCATTTGATGAATCCATATGTTTCCATTTAAGCTAGAACAAACTGTCACATCCTTGTTTTCCAGGATATTTTATGTTTTGACTATTAAATATTTTGATCACCAAACAACTGAGTGGATAAACCCCTTTGATTTTAGTGCTTTAATGGGTTTTCCTCCAGCACCCCCCTCAGGACAAACTACATTTTTAGCTCCACCTCTGGCTTAAAAGCTCTAAGAACAGCTAAATTATCAGTATGTTGTTCACTCGGTCCAACAGTCTCATATTTTCAGGTGTAATGAACACTATATCCTCCAGGGTATGCCCAACAAAGACAAACGATCTTCAGCAAACATGTCTTTTAGCCTTGTTTGGGTTTTGTATGTGTGTAAGTATATGCATGCACAGCCATACAGACGTGTGTGTGTGTGTGTGTGTGTGTGTGTGTGTGTGTGTGTGTGTTAGCCTAGCCTGTCTGTTGTAAAACAAGCACTGGAGCAAGACTGGACCCAGCTGTCAGGCCACCGCTGTCACAACCAATAATGATTACCTCTCTCCCTGCTCCTCAATCCCTGCTTCATAACCACCAACGCAGGGGAGATCCGCCCCTTTTAGGAGAACAATGCATCCATGAGTGGGCTTCATCATCACCCAAGCCCACTCTTATCAGTCCTCTGAGGGCCCGCCAGACCCCTCTCTCTCTCTCTCTCTCTCTCTCTCTCTCTCTCTCTCTCTCTCTCTCTCTCTGTGTGTGTATGTGGATATGTAATAATCTTTGTGTATCTGTCAGATTTTTCCAACGAGAACCACTGGCCCGACATTCTCTTCCCAGACCCAGAATGATTCAAGCCCTTCTGGAGCTGGTAGATTATATGCCAATCAATACATATGAACATTCAACTTCTGACTTTTTATTTTTATATAATCCATGACTCAAAAGGACACAGAGTTCAGTACATATCAGCCTTCTCAAACCCCTACCCACTTCTCACATTAGCAGACTTTAACAACATACACATCGCTCATCAGCATCATTTGGTGGGATTGGGTAGCCATTAGAGCATATATTAAAGAGGCCTCGTAGCCTGTCAGCCTTGCCTGCCCATGCCTAATGAAATGAGTGCCCCAGAGCAGCAGTGGATTAGGAACACAGGCAAGAGAGTATATATTCATGTATATATACACATGATTATATATTGGAAAAGTGTCTACATGCTATTCCCCAGGTCCCTTAAAGCCTCCTGACTGGCAAAGCATTTAGGCCCTGTGTGGGAAGGCGGAAGAGGAAAATCACTAATGCTCTTAGCATCAAACAATAAATCTTGAAGTTATTTGCCACCATGTTTAATTAAATATTTGGAGAAGAAAACCCTGTGATTGATTCGCCTTCTGCATTGATCCAACATCGATTGTGCTACCGTTTTGTTGCCCCAGCTGGGTTAACGCTAAATGGTGGCTGACTGGCTGGAATAAATTGTGAGCAACCACCGGAGCTGAAACAAAATGTGTCATGTAGAAAGTACATTGGTGCCTTTGGAGTTCAGTTTCCACGCCACAAGCTGGTGGGCAGTCCGCTGCATGCATTTGTATAGGATTTATTATTTATTATTTGGCCACACATATTTTTCCAATTTTGATAAGAATTGATAAATATTCCAAAGAAAATCTCTCAAATATTGCAAAAAGAAAAAATGACAATGTATCCCCCATACATT
>JBBPCS010000130.1:5314565-5330421 GCA_037974645.1 Hollardia meadi
AAAAGCGGTAAGAGGACCTCCTTTATGAGGCCTATCAGTCCAGGAGATGGATATGTTTGCTTATTGGACAGTAAAAGGCCAGTCTTCAGGTGACAACTGGCCATGGTTATTCAGGCTTTTATTCATGCATATTTAGAGGATGGTAATGAGCTTTTTTTGCATTGTTGCATGAGAATGGCGGGTCCCCGGTGGCATTGACGGCTGAACCCGACTGGTGGAGTGTCCTGTGTGTTTGTGTGTATGTGTGTGCCAAGCATCGTCCCTATCCATCCATTCACCAGGCGGGACAGACTTTTTCTCTACTCTAGCCATCCACCCTGACACACACACACACCCAGTGGAAACACTGGCACACCACATCTCATCCACCTGCTAGTCAGCTAGTGCCTAACAATCTTTCTCCATCGCCCAGGGATTGCCTCTGTGTACTTTGGCTGTTTATAGTTAAATGGCCTCTTGTATTATTGATGGCTTCATATGTGGTTATAATATTGCCGCCCTGAAATCGACAAAAAGTCATTGTGTTGTGATATTCAAGAAGCTTGGGTGAAAGAATTCATTCTGATTACTCATTTTATGGCCACCTTAAAGTAGTTTCTGAACATTACAGAAATATTTTCTTTTCCTCAAAACAACTTATATCTGTATGAATGCATGTATGAAACTGTCAAGGGAATTTCCAGTTCAAGACAAATTTACATTTGTTCCCTGCATGAGAGCCAATATAATTTTTTTTTTTCAATCTTTGGGACCACCCTGTGAGATTACATAAATAAAAAGACAGGGGAGGGTCAAAGGTCATTGTCAATTAGCATCTACCCAGATGAGCAATTACCAGTCAACAGTAGGGACGGAGATTGCACCATTTTTCATCAGCCTGGCTTTCAAACAAACACTGTTCACATGCTTGTTGGAATCAGCAGATGGATATTGAAGAGGATGTTGTTTCTGATTAAGGCTGTGTTCTTAACTGGCATATTAAAACCTAACAGCTGAGCACTGTCTCATCACAATAACTCTTATTTGGCAACACTTATTTCCATCCAGGCTCCTTTTTCACTGTGCTTTTACAGAGCTGTTGTGTAGCTTGTGTGTCATTGTGCAGTTGTGAGTGCCCCCGTGTGTTCCTACAATAGTGGAGGTTAGTGGGGCCAGCCAAGACGGCGAAACCATTCTCCTCTGCCTAACAATAGCCACATGTATCAGAAATGAATGTGGCTTTTGATACCCATTCTGATTTAAAAATCATTGCTATAGGCATATCCAGTGGGACACCTCCACTCTAGCCTATATGTCATTCTGATTTGTATCTCAGTGCTTACATTAACAAGGTGGCCAACACCAATGCACCATTACCTGGGTTTATGAACAGTATATCACACACCTGTATTCAGCCCAGACATGGTTTAACTGAGGTGTCTGTGTTTCTTTGGCCGACGCGTCCCCAGCTAGACCCCGGTCTGACGAACATTTGGCCGGTCAGGCGAGACGTCTAGAGGAGTGTGTGGTGGCCTGGACAGGCCAAAGACAGGAAAGAGGACTTCTAAATCAGCCAGTAATCCAAAGGCCTTCCATAAATCCTCCAAATGGGCTCGGGTGTGGGACGTAAAGCACACCTGCAAGACTTATGTAAGTCTTATTAAACCATAAATTGCTAACACCAGCCTCTCGCTGGAGCTGCTCTTGGCTGGAATAAATCTCAGAGAGCGCCCAGCGAGGAGAAAGAGAGAGTGAAAAGGAAAGATAAAGCAGGTGAGAGAGAAAGATATAGTGGAGGTAGTGAGAGTGAGGTTGAAGATACCAAAGGTCTGACAGCAAAGCATTGCTGTTTGATGATAGAGCAGACAATACTGGGCTTTGATTGGACTTAACACCTATCGCTGCCTTAAGGTGGGGGTGTTGTAGGAACACCTCGGAGACTCTTAATGCATCAAACACTTTCTACGGTATCGGCCTCAGTCTGGTCAACGTGACTATCAGTCCAGACAGATAATGTTCCCTACGCATACAGGCCCTGCATAGAGTTACTCCACAGCAGTCACAGAGACAGAGACCAGTGTGAGCAACATGGGGAATATTTGTAGGAAATCAGAGTTCCTGAGCTCCCGAGCCCCGGTGAGTTCCCAACACACCCACGCTCTCCTCCCTCCCTGGTTGAGGGTCCTTGAATTAAACATCAAAGCACACAGGAGCGTAGGGCCCAACTGCCATAAATAACAGTGCGCTTGGGGAGGGAAAGGGAGGATGTTCAGATAGGAAGAGAGCAGGTCACCCGATCGCTCATACACATACTGTCAAAGCAGATTCATTTGTTCACAAAATGGGTGATGTTGTGTGAGGTTATTGATTTCCGCATCCGCCATCTGTCTTGTCCGAGGCTTTGGCAAGCAGGCTCTGGCACTACCAGCCTCAGGTTTCCCTCATATTAGTCTCCACAGCTCAGGTGGACAGAAGGGAGATGTGGAGCAAGTATTGGACACAAATGGGTGATGGCTGATGTGACACCTACTCAGATACAATGATTTCTGGCATGTGAGCAACTCACTGTTGAATATTATTTTGGGTTCTGTTCCATTTTGAAATACAGTGCAAAGAATGTCTGGCTTATGCGATAAGTCAAATCCTTTATATGTACATTTGAAAAATGTATTGGAACTATATTAGTCCTGAACAAAAAGTCATACTTATAGGTGAAAATGCATGCTGAAGGTAGTGATTAACATCTCATTTGTCACAAACACCTGCTTACACAAGTTCAGGCCCACCCAATATCTCCACCCCTCACTAACTAGTCTAGAAGTCACAGTGTACCTCCATGTTGAGCTATGGAGTGTGGAGGGCAGGCCTTCAAACACAGGGCCCAGCTGCTGCTGTGTATTTTTGTCAGCCAGCACACACACACACACATTGGCATCCCTTGGTGTTTGCTCTTGCGGAGGGCACATGTTACTGGGTAAATTATCATAGCGACGGTAAACAGTGTTTTTATGAGGGAATGTAGCTTGGTTGTTATGTTTGAAGTCTGTGCTTTGTATACTGCTGTGCTATTAGGACAGATTGAGGATGTTTGCGCCTGGTGTCTGCACTCCGCCCATGTGGGGTACACACGCACGCACACAGTGACAGGCTCAGTTGTAGTTTTGAGACTTATATGGATCTTATATATCTTATATGGAAGCATAGATAAGGGTCTCATTAATTCTGCTGACAACAAGGGCTCTCTTTAGGCCCGCTCAGGCGCCATCTTGGTAACCCACCCTCCAGGCACTGATTTTGTGACCAACAGCACAAGTATCTTTTTGAGAGGGGAGCGGCCTACCTTCGGGAGTATGTGTTTGTTTATGGATGTTGGATTGCATTGTTTCTTTTTATGGATTTATGCTCTTTTTTTCTCTCCAAAGCTCAAAGAAAATGTCCTTCTAAATGAAGACGTTGCATACAAGTCTGGGGAGCAACAGTATTGTACACATTTCATTACCATGGTAATAACAATACACATTGAAGTCATGTATGCTGTCCAGAAGAAGGAAGCTGATAAAGAAATATCAATAACACCATGGTGCAATGTCATGTTATTAAAATCTCATTTCTTTAACACAATTTAGCATGAAAACGTCTGCCCCTGTTCGCGTGATTTGCTGTATAACAGTTAAGTGGCTGGTACTTTGATCCAACAGTCACTGCAGCCATCTTTTAGATTTGGCCATTTTAAACTGATAGAGTGCTCCATCTCCTCTATGAATGGAATAAATGGAGGAAAGGAGGGAATAATGATGATGACATAAATCCCACTTTTTTTGAGCCCCAATTACCCACTAATGTGTGATAAAACCAGAAAAATGGACAGTCGTTATGTGTGGGGCCTTCCACAATGGCAAAATCATTCTTTCCCAGCCTCCCGTTCTTTGGATGGGAATAATCATGTTTTGTCCCAAACACCTGCGCTTCAGTTGCCCTGACCTGCTGCCCAAATGAGTGCAATTAATGACAATTACCCTCCAGGTGTCACAACATAGACATGTACTGATAGAGTCCTATCTGGAGGGAGCACACGCTTGTCCTCCAAGTAAATATGTAATGATAACAGCTGTAACACCGTGGGGTGGAGGGAGGCACAAATGCTACCAGTGCAATCCATTCGTGTTTGCTTCAGCACCACATTAACCAGTCCAGACAAACCAGAATGGATAGACTTGGATATTCCCTGTGGGACACAGGGGAGTTGACTGGAGCTGGTGGAATTCCTGATCGGATGAAGATCAAGGCAGATGTGTATTAGATGTTGTTTCTGCATCAGATTTGTTTGCTGGTGATCAAACATAATTTTTGGGGAAAATATTGTTACATTCCAACCTAATGGTCTTATTGTCATATTTTGGCCCCTGTTCTTGTTGGTGCTAACAACATTATACTCAGCGGGTTAATTGCTCAGATCTTGGAATGCAGAGAAATTATTAAAAGAGCCAAATGAAGCAGGAAACGTGGTCAGACTATCAGTCAGGCTTGAAGCAAATCCCCAGGTCAGCCAAATGGTACAATTATTGCCAAAACTGTTGGTTGTAAACATTCATACAGATTACAGACGGATTCACCTACAATACTTGGTGTAGTTGTGCACCATGGACTAACTTCTAATATTGGTTTTGTAAAGGTGGTTTTGATTATCTTGCTTAAGTGTCATTTCTTGTCCTTTGGACTTATTTGGACTCATGTTCCCAGATCTTAGAAATATCTTAATCATAACTGATTAATAATGGTAAAATAAATTTGAATAGTCCTTTAAAAACATTGTATAAATTTGAATTAACACCAATGGATAATTAGGATTATAGGATAGTGTTGAAACCTGAACACTTGTATGCAGTGATATAGAAACATTAAAGAACAGTTGCAATCTTTGCATACTTTGGAATAAAGTATGGGCCTGATACTGTGTGTGTATTCTGTAAATGGGAGCTGCCATATGAGCTCAAGCTTTTAGCCAATTTCCCTACGTGACGAGAGATTTCTCAGGTGCAGAATTCAACTTTAACCCCCCTCCTCCTGTGGGTTCACCGTCCTTTCCCTCTGAACCAGCATTAGCATAAAGGCATTAAAATGTGAATAGGAATTAATTTGGACTTTCCCCTCCATAGGAATTAATGGAAGTTTGTTCTGCCCGTACCCCTCAGACGGCTTTGCGCTCCTCCACAGTCCATAAATATTAATATTAATACGGCATCGCATTTAAAGGTAGCGCTTGGCTGAAGCCATATACAGAATATTATTAGAGATCACGATACGTTTCTCATGAGAAGTACAGCTGAGTGAATGCATTGCCTTGCCGTTGTGATCTGTAAAATCCAATCTTCATACAGCACAAAAAGTTATTTTCAGAGAGACGAAAGATTAGCAGGGCCGAATGGCTGGTGTCTAAAGCCATTAGGCAGGTGGGGATTTTTCTTTTTACGCCGAGTTGAGAGAGAAGGGCCCACATCTTCTGCTCTATCAAGGTACTGATTCACATCACGCCATTGTGACGCTATTATCATGCCCGAGTAGATCATCTTGGCAGATAACTATTATCACCGTCTCACCGCATCGCTCCAGTCTACTCACCCACATAATACAGAATACAGAAGTTTTTGACACTCTTCCAAATCACCATATTCACCTTCTTTCTTTCCTTGCACGGTCTTTATCACTTTCCTGTGTGTGCTATATGTGGTTGTATCACACTTCTTCAATAGTAGTGAGGGGATTGCAAAGCTCGGGCACCCAAAACTGGGCTTGTATAATGCATTTATGCATCATCTATGGAAAGGGCAGTTAAATAAATATTCATTTTTTAATATGTAGTCCTCCCACATCCTCGCACATCATTCCAACTACTTTTGTTCCTTTCTTTCTTGTCTTTCTGTGTGTTGCATCAGTTTGTCAATGTGCTACCGTTACTGTTTTGGTCCCACCGCTGTTGAGTTCTCTGAAACAAATAGAGGGGGGAGTTGTGTCAAAATATTCAGCAGGTCCTCTCCTCTGTCTTCCTGCTTGAGGAGTGCTGATCCTGACAGGTTACAGTGGGCAAGGTGAGACACGTTAGTGCTGAGCCCAGTGAAGGAGGGAGGATAGAGCTGGCTTCAAAGTCCCAGTGTGTGGGTGAAAGCTGCATGCTGCCACCCCGGCAAGCTCAGTCAACAGTACCCGCCTTTAATCTATGCTCTGTAATCTTCACTCCTCTCACATTTAGTCAATACACTCTCACTTTGTTCTTGGAGGAAGTAGAGTGTGAGGCTGAGAATGTATAATGTAAAAGAAAAGAGAAGCACCACACAATACACAAATCAATTGCCAGGGGTAAAGTGGGTATGGCCAGCTTGACGTCAGGTCAAAACCATTTACATGCTGAATGATAATGGGCCCAAGCATGTTTCTTTTAAATGCAAAGCGTTGTGACACGGTGATAATTCTGTTGCCAACAGCACAAAGTACTTGCAAGAGTACACAGAAAGAACCGCAAGGATGTTGTGTATAGAACTGGGCAGTCAACACAAAATTTAAAAGGCAATATCAAAAGTGCTTCGCTTCTCAATCACCATACAAAGAATGCAAATGTAATATTAGCAATTAAAATGTGTAAAAAATCTATAATATAGCATAGCTGATAATAATGCAAACAAATCAATAATTGGTTTTAACAAAACATCAGTGAACAGCCTTAATCCCCACGACCAGCCGGTGATGTAAAGATGTGCATGTTGTGGTAAGCTCTGCGAATCGGGGTTATAGTTGTGCATCAGGTCATTCCTGTAGCGGGCTGGTCCAGGTCGGCCCACTCCCCTCTGAGAGCCCTCTCATCAAGCCAGCCGCTCCTCTGCCGCCCTCTGCACCACAATCCCCATAAACTCTCATAATTGCCACATTAAACTTGAGTTTATTATTTTTCTCCAGGTGCAGGTGTGCGGATGATATGAGCCCCAGGTTGCATTTACATACAAATTGAAGGTTTTTATTAATCAGGCAGGCAGCAGGAATCAAACGGCAACACTCCATCAACCCTTTAAATACATTTGGTGACATTTTTACCCGGCATTAGCATGATAGGGCAAGCGGAGTATAATGTACCAATGATTGCTTTTCCATTGAAAGCACAAACGGTTTCATTTTTCCTGTCATCTCAAATAAGTGTTAAAGAGGGTTTGGAGGCTATTGTGCGAGTGCCGTATGCTGGGGACTTGGGACCGCTGATGGCCATATTAAATAACCATTAGTGCCTGAGCTTAGATCATTGTGGCATCCGCCTCCTCTGAATTTATCCTGTGATTTCAAATGAAGGCAAGCTGTGCCAGCTTTCATAAAGTGCTCTAGCCCTCTCCATTTTTCCTCAAACTAAATGCATTACAACGGTAATTTTGTGACTGTTAAGATAACTAGCGTTAACAAGCACTTAATTAAAATGTACAATAAATAGCCGTCTGCAGCCTTATCTCCCCTCCAGAGCGACGCTGGTAGGAGGCTCCAATGCTCAGGCCGGCTGTTCCCCAGCTCGTTTGCAGATTAATTGCTTTTCTGTCTGGCGAAGCCTGCCTCTTCTGCAGCCAGATCGTAAATAGCCAGATAGGGAGTTTATCAATCAGGTCTCTCTACCTCACTGATCTCCCCCACTGTCTGTCTGTATGTACTGTACATCTCCTGCTATAAGAAAAGACTCTCCAGAAATGAAATTCAAGAAGCTTCTGTTACACTAAACCTTCAATTACCAGATGGCTTTTATTTTCAGTGTGGTCGTATGTGCATACTTATATTCATGTACAGTATGTCTCTTTATATGTTACAGTTTTTACTTGATGTGTATGTACAAATAATTAGGCATGTACATTTTTTTTCTGTCCGTATAGACACTATACAGCACGGGTATTTGTGTTAGCAATGGAACAAATGGGACTTTGTTGATACAGGATGTATGTTTTTGTAACCTTAACTGACACCATATTTATGTCTGTCTGTCTACAAGCTTATGCCTATTTTACAGCAGTGCATTTTGTACCAGTGTGATGTGTACATTGAGTATGTACAAATGGGCCTTGAGTGTATCGCGGAGGTTAATCAAACACAAGCTGCACATAAAAGTAGCCAGGGGTTGTGCGAGACAGGACAGAAGCGAACAGAGAGTATTTACAGTAATAAAAGTTAACAGCGGTCAGCCCCTTGGGATCGCATTACTCCTCAGACATGTGGCTGCAGCTCTCTTCTCACAGCTTTATGGACTCTCTGTAAGCAACCTGCAAATACCCATGTTTTTCAAAGAGAAGAAAAGAAAACATGTAAAAGCAAACTTGCCTACTCGTAGCCTGCTGCCCCCCTCCCGCACTGAAAGCTCCCTCTCCTCTGCTGGTGTCCCACCCTTAACCTCTGAATGATAAATCTGCCCACAGGAGCTGTGAGGAGGAAGATCCCCAGGCTGGAAGAACCCCATGTGTCCTCATAACACATCCTGTTTGTGTAGTCAGGGCTTCAACCAGTGATCTTTACACTCATAATTCACAGAGCGACAACACTTGCTACCTTACTATTTTTATATCTGGCAATTTTAGCATAATGAGGGTTTGCTGTGGCCACAAGAGGCACACATTTTACATTTAAGAGTGAAAATCCTACTAATCTATCTATTAAACCAAACCAAAGTTTAAAAAAAAAAAAACAGACTAAGTGCTTTATGCACAGTAAGCATATAGAAGTACTTTCAATATTACAACTACAGCTTCAAAGTTTTCATTACCATATTTACTATTTGGTGAGTTACCCTGCAGTAACCCTGACCGATCAGTCCACCGTAAATTAGTAACGTTACGTCAAAGTATGTTTTTGCTATGCAACTTGAGTCTCTTAAATAAACACTGATTTTCCAGTAAGGTTTAAACAAACATGTCCATGCGCTTGTCACACAGATTTCCCACAATGGGAAGGGTAGCTGCTGTGTTTCCACATTTCTCTTAAATCTTGACGGACTGAAGGAAATTGGAAATGATGATTGTGTAGTGGCTGAAACTTTGTTTTGACAATGTAACACCCTGTCAAGGGCCTGTGGGGGCTTTCGGGGCTGTGAGACCCAGTTATGCTAACAGCTGAATTAGTAGCCACATAAATGTTCCTGCTGTATCCCAGTGGTACCCTGTTAAGGAAGAGTGTGGACATTCATGGTGGTCTGAAGGCATGTTTGGCCGTCTGGCAGGCACATCAGGAGAGTAGCCATTTGACAGCGATGCTGCAGCTATCAGACCCACTTTAGCCACAGTGATTTATAATGTGAGAACATGGTAAATATAGCTCTAAAGCAAGGTAGGGATGGGTGGGTGGGAGCTAGCGGAAAAGAGCGGTGAAAGTGTATGGATCTGTCAGTTTTGGCCTGTGGGATGGAATCGTCCCAACAGCAGAACCACACGGAAGCTGTGAACAGAGAGAGCAAGGCGTCCTGCACCCTCCACCTTGCCGGTCGTAAATCAGCTTGTACAGGCCTCTCTGCCCTCTGGCCCACGCTCCTGCCTGCCTTAACCTCTGTCTCTCACAAAAGACCCAAGTTCTGACCCAATATCTGAAAGTTTGTAATGTGTTTTCTGATGTTTTTATCTGCCCATTGTTACCCTGTAAAAAACACACTCTAAATAATTTTCCCCAACCTGATTTCAAGTGCTGTTAAAAAATAGGTATTCATCTTAGGTATTCATTTCCGAGCGGAAAGGATACAGTATGTGCTGCCTTGATTGGCCTATTCCATCCCTGCTTATCGCACCCTTCTGTTGTGACAGCAACAGCAGATACAATCAATACATATATCAACAGTGGCCTAAGTGGGTCAACAGAGGAAGATAACACATCTTTCAGGGAGCTGCAGAGGCCACAGGAGAGTATAAGGAAAACAAAGGGCTATTGTAATAGATTATGCTCAAGTTTTTCTTGTTATTGTTTAGAGCTGAGGGGAGGAAATTAAGTTATGAATGGAGGTTGCATTTCAATATACACAGACAACCACACACAGGCTCATACATGTCTCAGAGTGAGTCACCTGTCACTATGCAGGTGCTGGACATGCATGATTTGTGTGGCCAGGCTCCTGTATAAATCCCCATGGGCTCCAGCTACAGTAATTCAACACAGCGTATATTTTCCATAAATAATTTGCTGCTCATTGATTTCCAATGCGGGAGGAGAAATATGGCTGATCCACCTCAAGGGGCTGTGGATGTCTCTGGTGCTCACTTTTGTGGTCAGAGTTGTGACAGCTAGAGCCCATATGTTGTGATCGAAAGATCCAAGTTTATTGTGCTTTGCGGGCCCACTTGTCAAGAACAGTTTGGTGCACAGTGGAGCGACCATTTGTGTTTGTTGAGGATATTTTGTGTGCTTAGGGATTGTGCCAGGATAAACACAAAACAAATGAAATTTGGTCTTGTTATGTTTGGATTTTGGAAAAACGTAGGGATGTAACAGAACATCGTTGATCCGTGGTCCGTACGGATCACCCCTCACGGTTCGGCACGCATGTGGTCCGCGGATTAGTTGCAAAATGTAACCACCATAGTGTGAAGCACAGTTTAACGGCCGATGTTAAGTTTGAAAGTAACAATTTCCTAACTCTCGATGCAAAGTTGCAGTGAAAAGATCAAGAAGACAGTCGCATGCTGTGTTTTACTCTGAAGTGTGACGAGCGACTTATTTAAAAGCCGTCACTTTCGCCTCCGTCAAGTGAGTTCCCATTGGCTGTGACTTCATTTTCAGCGGTGTAACTGGGAAAGTGGCCATGCTTGTCATCATAGAAGTAGATCATGAGATTGTGTTATTCATTGCAACGTCAGAAGAATCTGCTGCTTTCCCTTTGACTCACCGCTCCACTTCTAAGCAGAGCAGAGCAGCTCCAGTCTCTCTTTGCCTTCAAGCACAGTAGCCTTCAGTCTTGATAGGCTATTACTCATGATGTGCAACCAATGAGATAGAGCTGTGGGCGGGACATTGAGCGAGACTACAGAGTGGTAATCACAAGTGTATTAAAAGAACTTCAGTTACAATACTTATTTAATAAAATAAATAATAAATCAATTATAATATGTATAAATACATCTATGGTGGTGACTATAGACAGAGCACAAAGTAGCACAGTTTTGAGTTCCGTTGTCCCTCTAGAAACAAGTTATGTGAGACACACTACTGACACATTGCTGAGTCAGGGTAGCTCCAGACTTCAAAGATACTAACTTCATTATTAAAATAGATTTGTCAAATATAGTTAGGAATTTTGATTTTGAATGAATGTGAATGGCAGTGGAGCTGATGTTAAAACACAAAAAATGTAAGGAAACCCTATAATGTGAAGATGCTACGACAGGTACAGATATGGAGATAAAAATAAAATTCAGAAATCCAGTTTGAGTGATGCATCCATGAGTTTGAAAGCTTAAAAGAGACCAAAACACAGAGGGGATCTGGATGTTCCCTCTCAAACTCTCTTTTTACACAACAATTTCTGGCATCTCTCCGATGTGCAGCCAAGTAAAACACAATGGACATGTTCCAGCAAGGACTATCCAAAAGTGTGTGCTGTTATTCCCATTTATAAATAATTGATCGAGTCTTACCCCACTCTATAATGGCAGGCTTTTGGTTCTGGTCGTTCTTTTTGATCAAACCCCACCTTTACTCTCCTTTACTAAAATCCCTTCTATCTCACTGTTCAGCTTTCAACACAATGTCCATATCAACGCGACATAATGACCGTGCTGTTTGTCAAATGGCGTTTACAAAAAAAAAAGTTTTTACATTTAGATATTTGTTTAATATTTTTAGATTTTGTTATGTAGATATTATCATTTTTCAATTTTCCAAATAGGATATTATTCATTCCACTCAGCGTTCAGTATCAGCTCTGCTTGGTCCTGTGGAACTAGATGACCCATAAGACCGGGTTCATTAACCGTCACCAAAGGAAGAAGCCCCCCTCCTGTTCAGTCAGAGGGGGGACTATAAATCTGCCACCGTCGTTAGGTGATTTTGTGTGGCCATTTTGTTGTAGTGACACCTATGACTGATCAAGTTGTTGATTGGGCTGTTTGCTGGCAGCTCAGGGAGGGAAGGCAAGAATTGATGAGGTTTAATTGGTCTGTCTCCTGTCAGCTGTCATTAGTCCCTCATTTAACACTATCTGATGGTGTGAGTCTATTGCACCTACAGGGGCATGAGTGTGTGAGTGTGTGTGTGTGTGTGTGTGTGTGTGTGTGTGTGTGTGTGTGTGTGTGTGTGCTTGTCGGCCTATGTGTGTGCGTTTGTGTGAGAGAGAGGAAGAGAACTACAAAGAGACATTATATATATATGTGGATGTGTGTGAAACAATGATGCATGTGTGCATGTAAGAGGTGTGTGTGTGTGTGTGTGTGTGTGTGTGTGTGTGTGTGTGTGTGTGTGTGTGTTATTGAATCGAATTGAATTGAGTGTTATCTTGGCTCACCTATGGGTGTGGTGGTGATTTCTTTTGTGATCAACAGGGGAAAATCCCACCAGAGCAAAGCACACTCATTTCATCCTTTTTCCCCACTAAAGACTCATTTATGCTCCACTTACATACAAAAATAGATCCGTCCGTTTCAAACAATATAACCATCACTGCCCACATACTTCCATACGTCCTTCACTACTACTGCTCCGTTGGTCCGTATCCGCAAGCTTTCAGAAAACGTGCAGAAATACAGACAAATGAACGCAGAATATGTACAGAAGGCCCCGTCTGTATCTAACGTTGAGCATAAATGAGCCTTAAGGACTCATGTTGAACCTGTATTTTGCAACACACTGCTGGCTTGTGTGGGACACTTTTGTACACCACACAAAAAGTTGTGTTGCAGAGACTCCTTTATGTTAGGCCTGTATAATGTAACATGTCAGACTGCCCACTGTTAAACACTGTTAGATTCGATTAGACTGTTAGATGTTATTGTAATGTTACAAATATTCATATTCTAAAAATGATAAAAGTATTCTTCAAATACAAACTCAGGTGTTGAATTGAAACGTTTAACAAGTATTGACTGTATTTTAGGTTGAAACAAACTCCATATGGGAGCAATGTATCTTTCTGTATGACAGAAGAATTTAAACACCTGGAAAGGTTCAGTTTCAACTCTTGGACAGAGATTAAAAATCACAACTCACAGGGTTCATTATGATTGTAAGTTCATTCCAAAGACTAGAATTTCCCGTACACTTGAAGTTTGATGAGTACTTGTACAATCATGTTGTCTCCCGTCTGCTTTGAAAACTAGTTCTGTCAGAGACTGTAGTTGTTTGAGCGTATTACACATTCAATGTGATTTCTTTTTCAAAGAGATCAGACTAAGGGTATAATTATAATAATTAATGATTACCATCATTGCCGTTTTCATCTCGCATCGTTGTTATATGACAAAGATTGTGTCAAAACCACTTGGTAACGATGATGCCATTTTGTTAGCGCAAATTAGCATGTGTGGATACCCTTACCTCCCATCATGCCTTGCCCTGTGAGTGACAGCTGTTAAGACGTTTTCAACATGGTAGTGAGAATTGGTGTGGACGTGGCGGCGAGCTGTGGAATTCTCCGCTGCTGCTCGCTGATAGCTCTCCGAGGGCTTGGGTGTCACTCCGGTGACGGCCTAAGAGCCATTAATTTTAGCCTCTGGAGTGGCTGTCGTAACAAGATCCCACAACCCCCCTTCTTCACAGCAAGGCTCCTAAATATACATTTATTTTCAGAGGGAGTCCCCCCTCGTCAGGATATGATGGATGTCACTAATCAGATGGCGTGCAAGCGTATGTCCACAGTCAGCCCCCACTACATTGGTGGAGTGGCTGGTGTAAATCTCCGCAAGGGCGATTTGTTGGGGTCTTGTCTTTGGTAAGGATCTCAGAGATATGATACCTTGTGCTGTTGCTGCCTGTGTGGGTCTATCTTAAGACTCCACATGGAGGTCTGGCATTCAACTAAGTCTCCATGGGTTTGGGGGCAGGCAGCAGGAGGGCTGCCTGTGGCCTACAGTTACTCAGAGAAATACTCTCAATGTGCCCCCTCATCTATTCTTGCCTCTGGATGGTGTAGACCATATCTAGATAAACAGTCCTCTCACTTGGCTTTGATGCTGGTGCAAAAATTAAACTCAGATATTACAATATCTCCAAAAACAGTATCTGTTACCAGGACAAATTGAATGTGTTTGCTTGTGGATCTGTACAAATGTACTGTATGTGTGTTTCCATGTGTGAACATACCCATGCAAATGTAAGGTTGTATGTGTACCTTACATACGTTTATAGAGAGCTTTCCGCTCCTCGACTTTTTGAAACACAGATCCCCTCTGACAGGCTGCTTCCTCCTGCGACTGGGTGCTGGGTGCTGGATGCTGGGTGGGTGGGGGAATAAGCAGAGATCGCTGCTCAGAGCCTCTGTGGGGGTAGATCCTGGCAGCTCCTGGGGCATGGCAGATGGTTGAGGGGCAAGACTGGGCTTCCTGGCCTGGCTGTCTTTGACCTGCGGTGGGGGAGAGAAGAAAATGACTGCTGGGAGACCATGCACTGACTTTTTCTTCGTCTTTTGCCCTCCATCCTCCAAATACTCACATAGACCCCATGCACGGTGAAGCAGCTGCTAAGTGAAAGAGGTAGCCCTGTGACAGTGCTGGTGCTGAAATGACTCAAATGCGTAGGTATGATAATAGCTTTAATGAGAGTGTTTCACACATTTACTCCAAGGCTCTGATTTTATAAACAATACAGAAACAATGTGACAGCACGATTCCAGGCCAAGGCCCAATTTTCACCTGCTATCTCTTCCAGCTCTGCTGTGAGATGCAGAATTAAAGCCTCAGATGGAGGTAGAAAGACAGAATCGACGAAGAGAGAGATGGAGGAGGGGGTAGGTGGTGTTATTTAAGTGAAGAGCATGGTGTGTCCTGGAGGATCTAATAAGCAGGTTGAAGCCTGATAAGGATAAGCTGTCCCTCTGGCTCTAGGGAGCCTTGTTTTCACCCCTCCTCCTTCTCTTCTCTTCTCCCCTCCTCCTCCTCCACTTTTCAAGATGTACTTCTCTGAAAACAAGGAGAGCAGAGTGTAATCAAGAGAGAGAAACAGATGGAGTGAAGGAAAAGGTGGTTGTGGTAAATGGGAGAAGGGAGATAAAGAGAAAGTCAAAAGAGAGCGTAAGAAACGGAGAAATGGAGGGTAAAAAGGCAGCAATGGAGGAGGAAAAAGAGTGTATGAGGAGATGGCATGAGAGGACAATGGAAATATGCAAAGTGGTGAGATAAAGAGACAAGGGGAGGAATAAGAGAGAGAGAGAGAGAGAGACAGAAGAAGGATTACAGGGGAAGAGAGGACAGAGGTCGCAGATCCAAAAGGGAAAAAGGAAAGAAAAGGCCAACGGAGGAGAAGAGGGAAACACATTGAGGCAATGGCAGTGAGGTGGAGATGAAGAGAGGAGACAGGGGAGATGGACAGAAAAGAGAGGAGCAGAGGGAAGAGATGAGAAGAGGAAGAGGGGAAGTTGAGAGGACAGAGAGCTTATAAATGGGCTGAAAGGGACCTGCTGGTGTGTCAGAGCTTTAGATCCCACCCCCTCCCTTGGGGAAAAAAGAAGAGAAAGGAGAGAGGAGAGGCATTGACCTTGCATTATTTATGCTTAGCGCTATTGGCCCAGGCACACGCTGCTTCCCATTGTGTCTTCATAATGAGGAACCGCCATGAAGCTAAGGAAGAGGAAACAGGAGGGCAGTATGTGTGTTGTTTGTAGTGAGTGTGTGTGTGTGTGTGTGTGTGTGTGTGTGTGTGTGTGTGTGTGTGTGTGTGTGTGTGTGTGTGTGTGTGT
>JBBPCS010000130.1:5339485-5355080 GCA_037974645.1 Hollardia meadi
ACACACACACACACACACACACACACACACACACACACACACACACACACACACACACACACACACACACAAGCAGGCAAACAGCTATGTAGAAACATAACAAACCCGACTGTATTGTATTTAAATCCAGCAGAAATGTATTGGAAAGGAATGCAAGTAATACCTGGCTTAAATAAGTGACCACTTGTGACTGTATTCTATTAGTCGATTCATAACAAACTTTAAACAGGCAAAAAAGCACATCTGCATGCAGCCAAACAGCTAGAAGAGATATGAAATTCAAAACATTGTTGCATCTATTTGGCAAATGTAATTATTTTTCGATGAGTTAGGTGCTATAAAGTTGACAAGGTTCTCAATCAGTGCGGTCAGGCATGCATTTGTGCTCGTCTTACACTTACGCACGGTATGTGAATACAACGCACTTGACCCCCTATAAATGTGACCTGGGCAATGGGATCCCAAAGGATCCTCAGCCCATTCACACCTGCTTTCAGAGTACACACTTGTTATGGGATCACGTGGGAATCATTTCAGGCATGAATACAGCCACAGATACACATGGCAGGTCAACACACTTGTGAAAATTCAATAACTTTCCACTTTAATTTGCGGTATACATGAATGTTGTGGACCTTAAATTCCTGGATTGTTGCATAAAATCAGACATAGCAGTTGGACATGTTGAAAGCTATAAAAAAATTGGATAAACTACCCCCATTTTAGCATCTGAAAATATCTTTTTGTTACTTAACAGTTTGAACCACACTTCTAAGAGACAACATGTTGGCCTGTAGAAGGACTAAGACATGGAAGCACGCACGCACGCACACACACACACACACACTTTTCTGACATTAGAAGTCTTTATTGTCCTTTGAAGTTTTCAAGCAGTCAAATTAGCATTGATGAAAGAGTCAGCATCAAACATGTCTGGGATCCTGCCAGGAACCCAGAGCCGTGGACAAGCTATCTTCATCACTCTCTCTACCCCTCCACTCCATCTTTCTCTTCTTCTCCTCCAGCGCCACCCCTGCACCGGCGTCATCCCTCCTCCTCCTCTCATAGCAGGAGCCCCCAGTGGCTCCCTCCTTCTCTCCCATTTTCTCTCTTACCTCCCTCTCCTTCTCCCTCTCCTTTGCCTTTGGCAAATTGGCAAATTGTGTTTTACTAACGTGGGTACATGTGTTAAGTGGGGATCAATTGTTTGTTTAACAGGGTGCCTCTATTAGACTGGGAGAGTGTAATTAGTGGTGAGGTCTTTTCTTAATGCAGGCAGCATCGGTGAGAGGGAGGGAGGAGTGTGGGCTGTCCAATCAATGCCAAATCTCATGGAAGGATCGGCAGCAGTTTGGTTTAGGGAAATTACATTTATGATAAATCTCATTGAAGGGGTGGAGGCTCAGCATTCAGTGAAGTTGTCCTCAGCGTCCTACTGTGCGTCGTTGGTTGCTAGCCTAAAGCCAAAATCAAGTATCCATAATGAACCTGCACATGGATAAAAGCCCCATCATATCTGATTATTCCCACTGCCGTTTTACTGGTTTGCTTTGTTCAGATCAAAAGCATTCTTTGAAACACCTCATACCTACTGTGGGCTAGCTAGCATTCCTCTACTTGCCAACTAGGCGGATCAGCCAGCCGTGCCAAGAAATTGCCAACTGAGACACAAAGCAAATTCCCTTTCTGTCTTCTTTAACAACAATCGCACACATGCAGAAACATTACAACAAATGTACATGGAGGATTCTTAAAGAGACATTACTTACTCGCCATTTTGGTAATTAAATGGTTCATGTATCAGGGGGAGATGTACATCATGTGTGGCCCAATCTGGTCTGAAGACAAACTATTTTTATTGACATCTGGCTTAGACCGAGCATCTGAGCTGCAGACTGCGTTTCTATTGTTACCTTCACCAAGTCGGTTATGTCTTCAGTTTTTTTTTTTTTTTGTAAGTTTGTTAACAGGATTATGAAAAAACTACTGTCCCACTTTTCATGAAACTTAATGGAAGGGTAAAACATGGGCCAAACCCATTAAAATGTGGAGTGGATCTGAATCATGGGTTTGATACACAAATAATTTTTCACTTTCATTAACATAACGCAATGATATAGGGCATCTGGCCTTGGTGGAATAAATGCCATACATGTTAGAATCCAAAAGATGGTAGTGAAGTTACTAGTGAAATTACTTTAACTCTACTAAATGTGGATACATTCATCACACTAATTTTATATGTTTATTATGTTATGCATTCATGCACGTTTTGTTTAGAAGCAGGTGGTAAGCCGGTCCCAGGTCTGCTGGCGCTCTGTTGGAGGCCATGCCTCCACATGACTCTGTTCAAAGCAGCATAATGGCTGAAGCTACAGGAGTATGGCTTTAAAATAGCGCTAGCTGCTAATATTTAAGAAATTATATGACAGTGCAGCGGGCTCCGGTTGTGAAGTCAGTAGGGCATCAGAGAACCATGCTGACAGGAAGTGTGTCTGTCATGTTAAAGCTAATATATTTGTTATTATATACACGCAGTATATAATGCTTCAAAACTACTCCTTTTCTGTCGTCATGTAAATATCCAAGCTAACTGTGTGTGAGTGCAGAGCGGTGTGCATTTAACTAATCACGCTTTTTGATTTAGCCCGATGAAGAGAAAAAAGACATACTAGGCTGCTTTTACTTTCCTTTCACAAGGACATGACTGATATAACATTTTAAATACACATAGTCTTCCTCAGGTTAAAGTGAAGATGTGAACATCACTTCTAATTAACCTCAATAAGTCAACTTTATGAAACGTTTTTAGGCATATAAGTGAATGGTATGAAGACCTGGATGTCGGGGGCTTACACCTGTTTTGTGGCTGTGATGGGATCTGGGCTTTGGGAAATCTTTACTGTAGCCTAATGATCAAAGTTTGACACTGTAACATGTCACTCATTGATACTCTTAATATTTAGTTTTGACAGGTAGACATGCTCTATTATGTATGTGCACACAATTTGCTGATTTATTTCCCAAATCATAATATATAGTCAAACAATGGGAAAAAAGTCTTAACTTACTAGTAAATAGCGCATCATATTAATGGACTACTTTGTGCTTACACTGAGAGATACAGACAGGAAATATTGTCCTGGTGTACATGTGGCAGCATGTCTTATAAGTAGATTATTATTTGTCATTTCATCACAAATAAATACAGATACCGTATATGTTCACATCTTTGCCTCGAAAAGACCATCTGTGGTTGAAATCATTCCAGTCGCATTCACATCAAACAAAAGACCTTGGGAAAAAAGACTGAAGTGTACCAGTGTATTTTCTTTCTTAAGTTACTGGTACTCACGACTTAAGTAATATTTAGTGAGTGAATACTTCAGTGAATCAGTGAATACTTTTGTACTTTTACCCCAATAATTATTTTCATCACTTATACTTCAGTACTTGTTTTTGCAAATTAACAGTACATTGTATTTGTTGAAACAGTGGTTTCATGAGAGAACCGCTACAATCGTAACTTTGCCCATGTTCTAACGCTTTCCTCTTAAACTAAGCTGTGGCTACGGTGATGTACATAAATACACACATTTCTAGTTTAACATAATGTTTTCTTATTCTACACTGTATAACATATACTTAAATTACTCAAAATTTTACATATACTAAATATGTCGAAGTGTATATGTCTGTCTCACAATCAGACTGCACCCACAAGACATTAAAACTTGTTTTCAAAATTTTAATTAATATCATTCTGAATTAAGCATGTGATTTATTCCTGCACTAATGATGGAAGTAAAGAGTGAGCCATCTCAAATTGTGTGGCTGCAGTCCTTTTAGTATGGCCTACTACGTTGTAACACATCATTATAGCACATTTTAGTGCCCTGACTGAGGCTTCAGTGATTGTACTGATGGTATGTGATTCTAAACCTATTTCTAAATACAAATCACAAATAAATTATCCATGTTATAAACATTTGTTTTTATTTCTCTAGAAGTGTTACACTGTACTTTAAAGGCATTAATGCTGTTAAAAATGGATTCATTTAATTTACTGATATCAAAACCATGTTTTTTTTCACTTATGGCCTTGATGCCCTGACATCTGGCCTTTGTGCTCTCTGAGTTCTTTTCTGGTTCACATTAGTTTTTACTGTTGGTGACTAGACTAATATGGATATTCAGGAGCAATGCAGCAGCAACGGTTTATATGTACTAACTTGTGTGTGCGTTTGTGTCTGTGTGTGTGCATGTCCAATTGCCTCAGGACAGACTGCAGCCTATTGGCAGCTCATGTCAGTATCCCTTTGGCATGGATGTTAACAGGGAGACTTATGGATATTTTGGACATCTGATCCTCATAGATACTTGGTGCTTCGCAGTTGAATTCTCCAAGAGAATCACTGTGTATGCACAAGAAGTCATTTTCTGGTTGCCTATGTACTGGGCACCCTATTTTCATGCTGCCTGTCACTGTATATAATCAATTTATAAAATGGACACTAGGCCATATGTTGGGTGTGTTTTTTTGTGTATATGAATGTTATCAATGTTGGCTTTTATTTTTAGGAGATTGCAAGAGGTTGAAGAGGCAGCACTGCAAATGCTGGGTTGGTAGTGTGAATCCATTTCTTGGAGGAGGTAAAGTACACACATATCCCCCTCTCTTTATGAGCAAGGCACTAAGGCTAATTGGTTTCTCCAAACAAAATCACATTTGCCGTGTTCTCAGACTGCTGTCAAACATGGTGCTGCAGGCACATACAAGTACACTCACTGCGACTCCAGTTATCTTCATTTAATGGCACCCGTGTCAGATCAAAAGCTTTTGAGTCACAGTGAAAAGAGATTCGACTAAAACGTTCCCTTAAAAACAAGAAGTAAACACAGATATCTTAAAACTAGTATGACTATCTGAAAATGTAGCAAGTACAGCATGCAAAAGAAATCCTGTGATACTGTTGGCTGGTTGCAGGCGACAGGGTATTTCGAGCAGTGAATAAGTCAAAAACTTGGTGGCAAGCCCACGGCTGCACAATTGAAACTAACTTTGGGGCTTTGTCGTTGTTGTTGATCACACACCTGCCGATTTGCAGGTGAGAGATTATTCAAAATTCTGTTTTTAATAAGTTTATTGTCAGTTTGTCTCACTCCAGACCGGTGCTAAATAATGATAAAAGCAAAGTGTTCACTTGTCTGGGTCACTTGTCTCCTAGAGCATTAAACTAAAGAGAGAGAGACAAAACATAATCAGTGCTTACAAATAGTAGCTCATAATTTAATTTAAATGTGGGTGACTATGAAGTACATGATGTTGAGTTGTAATGTCTGCAGTTAATGTGTTTTAAAACCTAAACGGTTTCTTCACTCGTATTAAACGTTTAATCTTGCACGGTGGTCCAGCAGTCAGCTCAACTTTCTGATTGCTCGCATACCTTCTCCAATATGGCTGTGCAACATAACTGTGGATGCTCGAGGCTCATTGGATACTTCAGCAGGGTGTAGTCTGAGTGTGCATGCTTTGCTAACTGGCAGCTGCAGTGTGGCAGCAGACACGGTGCTGAGTGACTGACAGTCTCAGAAGCTGCATGCCAGCTGATCCTGTCTCCTACCAACACCAGCCTGGCAATGGCAGCCATTGTTGTCACCCCTGATTTCACACAGCAGATAAATGGCTGCTGCTCAGCCAACTTGCCTCTGACACCAACCAGCTAACAGACTGCTGGTTATGCTAACACACGAATAGAGCATGGATGGATCTGCATGTATCACATGACACAAGCAGCAGACATCATTTGCATTTTGCTAATTCAAATCTCACAGACTGAATTAGAATGACACAAAAAATATTAGTTGACTCAGACCAACACATAAAAGAGTGTACACACCCAAGCACACACCCTGTCCCTCTTTTCATATCTGAACACAGTAAAGTACTCTGAATAATAATGTGAAAACATAACAATGCTTACAAATGAATGAGTATTTGTGAATAAATAGCTCCCACAACTATTTATTTGAAAGAGAACCATGGGCGAAGGGTGCATTTCCATAGGAAGCACCAAGCTAGTTTTACTTTCATCACATTACCAATCTAAACAGCCCAGTCATTCTCCAACTAAGCAATAAGTGGCAGAGTGACATTCGAGTGGGGCCGCCCCTTCTCATTTATTGTCGCGGCTTTTGAAGTTCCTTTTCAGGTCATTAAGCTCCATTTCCCATTCACAGAGAGCTTGTGTGGCGGCCGTTTGAGTGCAACAATGGACCCTAATGACTTAACGCTTCTGTTTTCATTCTCCACCTCTCACTCACCACGCCTCCTCCCCTCCACCTCTTTACCCACTTCTCCATTCACCCCCACAATCGTCCCCTTCACCTCTTTAATGGTGGCTTGCAGCCCTCGTTTGCCTGCCTACGTTTTTTATGGGGCATTGTAATGAGCTGCAGCTGTGGGGTAAAATCTGGGTGTAATGTTAACCCAAGCAGAGGAGGGTGACCCAGTGGAGCAGAGGTCAATGCATTGTGTTAGTGCCAGGCCTAGGGTCTATTAGAGGCTGTAAAGGTTATTTTTGAAGCTACAGCATGCTGCAGCAACCCCCCCCCCACACACACACCCCCCATGAAATAGAATATTGTCAGATACCCCCTGTTGAGCTCTTTGAATGGGCTCATCTCTGTTTTGTCACGAAGACCTAGTTAATTTGTGAAGAATACACAATTGGTGTGTGTAAGAGAGCTGATAAACTGGTGGAATAGAGGAGCTGAGGCATTAGTGACAGCTGGGTTAGTAAAATACCTGCCCTCGTGCCTTCAGATCAGCGACGCCGCTACGTACATGTGCATAACGCACTGTGCGTAGGGCACTAAGTGCCTGTGGGGGCACCCAAACAGCCTAATGATTGTCTTTAATCATGATGTTAAGTATGAATTATTTAAATTTAAGAGGAAATGCAACTAAAATAGGCACTATTAGAACATTATAGGAATCAGGTAATGCCTAAAATGAATTACGGTGCCCCCCCTCTCCCGCGGCGAGGTCCCCATGGTTTGCACACAGGTAACGTGATGCTGCCAAGATATTTTTGGATATGGCCCCAAAAAGGCAGCAGGAGTCAGGGGCAGGAAAGAGAAAAAAAGAAGAGACTGCAGGATGATGCTCGTGCATCACTTGCAGGTATGTTTTAAAAATGTTAATTTGCTTAAAACACGCAGCCCGTGCATCCATAACAATATCATTAAGTTCCACAACTGTAACCGCAGACAGCTGCCCTGGAAATGCTCATATTTCTTCATGTAACCAACTTCAAGAGCTCTATCGAAATCTCTGGATTGATCTATGTATTGCATTCACACTCCTAGTTGACAGTTGCCTCTGCTTCATGGAGTTTTTCAAAACTTAAGCTGATTAAAACATATCTGCATTCATCAGTGGGACAAGAACGTCTAAGTGGTCTTGCTATCACAGCATCGCAGCAATGCAGAACTTGTTCAGAAGCTGTCATATGATGACCCAATGATTTTGCAGACGTGTGCCTCTGTAGAGCACAAAGTTTTGTTGTTTTTTGTGTGACTGATTCTTCAGTTGTGTTTCTCACATTCATATTTATTTATTTTAACAACAGTTGCAACATTAATAATGGAAATGTTTCTTTGGTTTGTTATATTGAAGAAGATTGCATTTTTTGTGTGTAGGTTTTTTTTGGCCTGTTTTATAATTCTGTAGCAAAATATATACTGCCTTTAAACTAACAAACATTTTTTTTTCTTTTTAATAATTATTTTAACAATAACGGTAACAGTTTATTTTATTGAAGAAGACTGCAATTCAACATCTTTCTGCATGTTTGTTTTGCTTGGTCTATAGTGCGATATACAGTGTTATTGTATAGATCTGGTTTTCTTGCACCACAAAGCAATTATGCTGAGGGCACCCAAATGGCCAGCAGCGGGCGTGCTTCAGATAATAGTATCCTGACATGGCTGAACTAGGATGTTTTTTGGAAAAGCTGCTGTCATTACATCCTTAGACAAGGGGGTGAAGGGACGTAGATGGCTAGAGTCCTCATACACCTGCACCACACAGGCTTATAAATACAGAAATATGACCTATTCCTGCATGTCAAATTTATAGGAGCAGAGAGTAAAAACACACGTACACACACTGGAGACATAATCTGTCATACCAGAGTGAGAAATATATTTACTCATGACTTCAAATAGGTCTAACAGAGCTGGTCGGGGCACAGACAGTTTATCCTCCTCAGTACGAGTGGCAGGCAAAGCAGTAACCCGAGCTGAAAAAACAAAAGGCACAAAGCCAATCGGCAAAATCAAACTGACCCCTGTCACTCTCTCTCTCTCTGCAACTGGCGTAATCTTAATTGAATCAGCCTTACAGAAAGATGTTGACACTGAGAGATTGCACAAACCTGGGAGGCCATGGCAGGCCAGGGGGAAATGCTGGGGAAAAAATGAAAAAAAATTGCCCCACCTATTCATTAATGTGTCCCCCTATGTCCCACTCTCCCATTTCTCACTGTCTCAGGGAGATAATGCTCCCCCTCCCACCCCCTGACAACCAATTTGATCACTCACTATGGTCCACTGAGGAGGCCTCTAATTTTTCAATCATGTCCAGCTAATACAACCAGACAAGGGACTGTCCATGCATACGCCACTATCTCAAAAGCAATGCTGTGCAATGTGTCCCGGTGAACACACTTACAGTAATTTAGCTGTTACTTATGCCATAATCTTGCCTAATTTTATAGGTCAGAAATGTAAAATTGTCCATCTAGTTTGGTTGGTGACCCTAATCAAAATCTACCAATGGGGTTTAATATGAAAAGCCAACCAAGGAATTAGGTCTACACTATGGGTTTAATGATGTTAGTTTTCATGAGAACCATTGATTGGCTGAGTCATCCCCATGAGACCCATCCATCATGGTGCTCTCCACTGTGTCTCTATTGGCACCCCATCGTAACATGTCTAACCTTTCAGAGTCACTAATAATCATTTCCACCCAAAGGACAGTCGATGTAATGTTTCTCACACTTCATTTACTGGCTCATCCGTATAGCTGTTCGCTCATTAAGGCACTATAATTGATATTTTTGCTGTAACAATGTATCAAATGACAATGTGAAAACAAAGTGCGCATTATAATGAACCTACAGAGAATTACAGTGTCACATGAATCTACAGGTCCCCTCCATGATACAGGGTTTTATAGTGAGTTTCAGCTCATTGTTTAGCTGTCTGGCTAATAACTCTACTTATGGCTCTAAAAGGCCACTTTACAATACCTGCTCATCACGTAAAAGCAGATGTACACAGTAGGGGTGGAGCCAAATCCAAAAAAGGTATTTGGCAAATTGTAAATAATGGGTTTTTACAAATATTTATCTTTATATTTGAAAGATAATTTGTTTAGTTGGTGTTGTGTCATAACTTTGAATGCAGTGACTATTTGTGCTCCGTCTGCTTGTGCTGATGTGACAGGAAGACAGCAGGAGAAAGGAGAGGAGAGAGCACAGACTGAAAAAGAACTGTGTAGCCTCAACCAAATATAGGCAAAATGTAAGTAGTACAATTCTACGCCACTATTTTGCTTTGACTGTTTTTTAAATAGTTAATTACTTGTTTTTGGTTTTGCTGTTGGACCTGCAATATGTGAAGTGGAGTTTGTCTAAGAGGAGGAGATACCTTAGCCTACCTTACATTAGCTCTGGCAGTGTAATTACTAGCTTGTTTACCTGCATGCGGTGCTCACTGTTTAATGTCTCTGTCACACAGTTGCAGATATCATACTGGAGAAATAGAGCACTATTTGATATTCCAGCAAAGTTGCTGTACCACTTTTTCAACTTAGAAGATACAGACGCAGCAGAGCTTGTTTGAGTAGGAGAAGATTAGTGTAACATTCACCTGTTAGCCATGTAACATAGCCTATACTGTTAGCAGTGCAGAATTAGGTCTACCTCTTGTGCGATTGCTTCAAATTGCATCTACTAGGGACACGGATTAACATGGCATGCAGACAGTAAGATCTCAGTTGTCAGTCTCCATTGTTAGCAATCAAATTTGACCACTCACTTGCTGTTTGCTGATAATTTGTAAAGTGTTCAAAAGTGAATTCAGCAGAGACAAAGATGTTAACTATCTGTCACATTTCAAGCATCCTGTATCCACCCAACCATCCAGAAGTACCACATCAACAACACAGCCAGCAGCCATGACTCAAAATTGTTTGCCAACTAAAAAGACTTTTCTAATGTTCTAAATTCTAATGTCTTGGTGACATTTGCGCAGCAAATACACTGGATCGATTACTAATCTGATCACATCTGCGTCAAACAATGTAAGGTTTCTGGGTTTTCAGAAATGAGATAGGACAGTAGACATCCCAAAGAATACCAGCAACAATGTTATCCATGCTAGTGGAAATGTCTAAGGTGCAACAAGAAGTAGTAAGGAAACACCCTAGTCCTGCCTTGGCCAGATCTGCATATGAATGGCAGGCTGGTCCATGCAGGTGGTATGCGATAAGAGCCCTAATCTAGATGAAAGACCCCGGTGCAGGCCTCCCTTATTAGCTGTGATGAAGCAGGGATGTGGGTAGAATGCTAATAACCAGATCCCTCCCTCCACTTCCAGCCTGATTTTCAAGGCTGACTCCCAGTTTTGCTCCAAGCAAACCATTGTAAACAAGGCCAGGGCACATTGCTGGGAGGATCACATCAGAAAGTGAGATGGCCAGCTTGGGTTCTGCTGCAGGAAGAAAGGCTGGTGGATGTAAGGCCACTGTAGAATGTGCCATTATTTGATCATGCCTGTCTTTACCACTATGTAGAGCCCATGTCCTGGACAAGAGCAGAGACGCCAGATTCTGCCTTGGGGCAACTGTCATGCATTATGCATGTGCATTATTCATACAATTATTGATAACACTTTCACATTGGTGATTATTCACCCATTAATTATTGCAGTCCCTAATGTGTTAGCATTAAAAAATATTGTTATTAATGTCAAGCCATTTGATGGGTGTGGGTGTTCCCAGCGGCTGGTGTCTCGTTTTTTTAAAGCCTGAAGTGGAGAGAGAGAAGAGGGAGTGGGATTTTGGGTGAAGTTGAAGTGAAAAGGTAAGTAATTATACCAAGCAAAAGGGAGGGGGAAAAGACCTCCATACACAAACACACAAAAAAGAGCTGCAAATGTTTGCTAAAACTGTTTTGGGGGACTGTAGTCCCATTGCTGTAGAGATAGGAGCTGTGTAGGAGTACATCCTTAAAGCTGAGCCATAGTGTAGGATGCTAACAGGGCAGAGGCTGAGGCATACCCTGGAGCACCTCTGATGCCAAGCAGGGTGTCTGATAGCAAGGCTTGCTCCTGCTCTTTTTACTCCCGTCTCCCCTTTCTCACCTCCACCCACACTTCTACCACACATATGGGGCTTTTCCACTGAAACTTTTGTCCGCACTGAGTCAAACCATGCTGCACTGATTTGCATTTCCATTATCAGTTCAACCGGGCTGAGTCGTGCCAAGCCCAAGATGGACTCCTTCCAGAGTGGAGCCAAAGCACACTCGGCCGGCCTTCAAGCATGCTGCATTGATGTCTTGATGGTGATGCAAGAGGTGCATGACAAAACGTCGGTATGTGACGATCTGGAATGAGAATGAGTTGGAAACACTAAAAGCAAAAATCACTGCCCACTCCTTTTAAACTTCATATCCTTCGACAAGTAAAAAAGATGTGTTAAAAACACATCTTCAAACAGGTAGCCCTGTTGTAATGTAAATGTAAATCCCTTCCTTGCTTGTCTGCCGTGCTGAGTCAAACTGAGTAAAACCAGGCCAGGGCATGTGTGTATGGAAAAGCCCCAATACATATACACTCCACTACTCTAACCACTTCTGCCCTGAATTTCGACCATCGCTTTGATAGATCACATCCAAGAACATGGAGGGTAGGTCAATGCATCAATGCTAACCTAAATAATTAATTCTGCATGTGTACATAGTCTTAATTACAGTAAAATATTTATAGGCCCTACACCACTGAAGCAGTATTTCTTCAAACAATTTGTAGAAATATTTTTGACTCTCTCCCCATATGATCGCAATGACCGCAGGAATGGAATAGTTTAGAGACACAAAGAATAAGAAATATTTTTGACAAAACAAAACACTATCGTTCAATTCATGATTACCTTACTGTACTAATTACTCAACAGTGAAAGTGATTAGTTGCATTACTCGACTTTCCAAAGCCTCCATACCCATACGTTGCATCTTCAGCATTTATAAATAGAAATGGCAAAGAAGACATTGTAGTTAAAGTAGTCAGTCTTTGGAAGTACAGTATTTCCTGACCATCATTACATAGCTGCCTTCAGGGAATTGCATGCAGCACCTCAGAACTCCTGTCCTCACAGTGAAGCTGTGGCATCACAAATCCTCCATCATACAAACCTCAGGTGGTTCCTGGATTTAGGCCAACCAGTGGCTAGCTAGCCAGAAAACACAACATGTCAATTAGACAACTTTGGAGTTACAGTAATATTTCTCCTCCTTTGAGAGAGCTGCAGTCCCAGTGTCAAGATAACATACTCAGGACTATTCTCTCTGCTGCTCATACAGAGACAAAATCGATACTAATCCTCCTACTGGAAAAAAGTAACCACTGTAATGTGTTACTCAGTAATGCATTACTCCCTGACTTTGTGCATAACTGTTGAGGTGTACAACCCTGATTGCTGGAATAGTGATGGCCATGGCATTCTACAAAATGTATGGGTGACTCTGACTTTCCATTACAGTGTATCTTCTCCAATTGGTGGGCCAAACAGAGAAAGGCTCCCAGGAATCCACAACCTAATTTGTTCTTACATACCAAACTGTGATGAGGTTGGACAATGGGATATGTACTAATGTAGCTAAGCGCTTTTACTGGCTTAGTCAACAAGCTGGTGGTCTGTGCATAGTGGAATAGGGAACGAGACACAGAGCGACAGAAAATATCCCACATGCCCACACCCTGCCAATCTGACACGTCATTGTCAGATTGGCAGGGTATTCCTTAGGTTTGATCCCCATTCAATAAATAGTAAATCTAGTGTATTTCCAAAGCAGGACTGTATTGTCTGAGTGGCACGTGAAAGCTGCTGACCTCTAAGTCAACTATTTAGTGATCAACATTATCATTCCAAGCTCCTTTGCCCCAGCTGAAATATTAGCCCCTCTCAGGGCTGAGGCTTTCTGGGATATTTCCAGTCTAGCCGCCAGCGGGGCTCGTCCGGGGACTGCTAGAGCCAACACAGCGATCCAGTTACCCTTCTGTGTGTTGCATTACAAAAAGAGCACATTTGGTTCTGCTAATCAGCTGTAATGCTATTGCCATCGATAAAGTGTGTGAAACATCATTCTTGAAAGATATTCCTCAAGTCATTTAGCCTGGTAATTGACTTTTAAAGTAGTCTGGGCCGTGGAGTGATACTACAAACCAGGTGGGCTGGACAGAAATATATCTATCATTTCTTTGTGTGTGTTGATGTGATGGGATGGTGCAAGAGATCAAGAGACAATGTTGATGGGAGGTGGAGACAGACGTTTTCCAGCTCTCCAAAAATAGTGAGCATCTTCGCTCTTTCATTCTCTCTCTCTCTCCCTACGTGTTAGTTTAAAGCAGATAATGCAGAAAGCTTCTCTCCTGAGCTGAGGAGGCAGCATATTGATTTTGTCTTAGATGAGGTCTCTGAAACCTCATTTACTCCCGTTGTCATCATGGTGCAACATCAGTGTCTGACAAGCTGCACTTCCCCCCCATATCCATCCCAGCAGCCATCTTGGAAACTGTTGAGGGATGCTAATGTGTGTGAGTATTAGTGCTGTCCTCTTCCAGTAACACTGTTGACAGAGGGCCTCGGATGATAAGATGTATGAGGTCAGATAATGTTGCTGCTGACTAACCATTGTGCTGTCTAAATAAAGCCCTGTGTTTAAGCACTGATCTGCTCTTATTAGGTTACAGTGCAAACACAGAGGAACGTCCCAGGTGGACCTGCCATCTTGGCATGTGGGTCACAGTGAAACACGGCACTCCTATGCCCAGAGCTCTTTCGGTGTTTGATGAACCATGTGCGATGCTGTCCAAGTTTCCTTACTTCATAATCTTGAGTGATGGATCATTGAATACACTATTCAATGCCTGGGCCATGAAATGATAGCTATCAATTTAATTTAATTTACCCATGGGCATGTACAAATCAAGAATGGACAAGTTATGAAGCTTAAGAAAGGATACATGCGTCTTTGTTTTAGACAGGCGCAATCAAACCAAACATGATACATTGTGTGAGTAAGCTCTTGCTTGGCTCGCAGCACCACCCTGCTTTCATCAGCAAACAAAGGCTGATTGACAACAAAAAGCATGTGAAGCAAACCGGCCCACTACTCTGAGTCACACTTGGAGCACCTCATAGTGGAAGGCCTTCTTGAAAGAAACCCACACAATTACGCTTCTCTCAGCCAGAGGGCAGAGATTTCTATGTATATATAAATGGGTGCAGGGATTTTTTTTATTATTATTAAAGAGGGTGAAATTATGCACAAAGACGTGATTCTACGTAATTAAACTAATTAAAGAACATCATTAATAAAATATCAGTGACGCCAGCTGTTTACAGTGTGTAGTGGGGCCTGGGGATGTGAGGAGATGGGAGGGAGACAGACAGTGTGTTTTTAATATGTGCTTTTAAGGGTTCCCTGTGGTGGAGGTCTTCTCCAGGGACAGGGGCCCCTTTGTAACAGTCCCTGTGGAGAAAACAACAGCAAAATCAACAACATCCTCAAACCCCAAAATGCTTATTGTGTAGAAGAGAGAGAGAGAGAGAGAGAGAGAGAAAAGAGAATTTCCTCATCTGAGCTTCCACTATGTTAGTGCTAAAGTCCTATTAGTTATTATACTAAAACTAGCACAATAATTTTTGTTTTAGTGCTTATAAAAAGTGATAGAATATAAATTAAGCAGGTAAAATTTTGGCATGAGTGCACTCCAAACAGATAACTCAAACATCACAGGATTCTTTGTGCACACACGTTTTTGTCACGTCACTTACAATGAGAATGGACCTTTTCTAAACCAATAAATGAGGGATGGCTGCCAATAGTCGACATGCTGATAAAGGAGCAATGGACATAGTGAAACAGAGCCCAATTAATAATGCATTTGTGTCTGACTGTCTGGCCCCAAGGACGGGGCTGCTAAAAAATGGAGGTCATATGTCTGCCTCAAGTGGTCAGTGATCCCTCTGTGCCACCCACCCAGTGTTCAGTGTCCAGCTCCCTGAACTGTGAAACGGCACACTTGTGCAACCAATGCAAATGCAACCATTAACTGTATTTGAGGACACAAATGTGCCATGTGTGTTTATGTGCACATGGTATGCTTCCATGTGGCTGTGTATATATGTGTAGCAAATAGTGGAGGGGATATTTGTTTAATCCATACATAGACACACACACACACACACACACACACACACACACACACACACACACACACACACACACACACACAC
>JBBPCS010000130.1:5356166-5376927 GCA_037974645.1 Hollardia meadi
CCAATTTAGGAGGAATAAAAGTATCAAAATATCAAATTATTGGGTCGGTCACATTTCTAAACAAATGAATAAAACATTTAATAATCTAACAGATCGGATTTTACCGATGCAAACATTTAATAACCGATGCATCGATTTCTTTCCAAATTTGCATCGATTCACAGCTGCTCTACCGATGCACTCGCATCTTGCCCGCACGTGTTCGTGTATCGATATGAATCGGTCAATCTTCCCATCCCTGTGTGTGCATACAAGCACCCATGAACGTTCATTAGTAGGCGATCGCTCCCCTGATCATTTACCTGTTTGCACACACACACATCTGCTTTACATATGCACACAAACCCTACCTCTAGTCCTAGTCATACAAGGGGGCACTAAAGCAGTCCAAGCTCACAGCTCACATAAAAATAAAATTAACAACTTTCTACATCGACACATGCACACAAACCTACATTCACGCACACACATACACACTATCATGATCTCACAGAAATTCACACATACAGCATCCTTGTATGGACACATGATGATAAGCATACACACACAGGCCTACACACAAAACACTCTTTCCTTCGCATGTGTTCAAACTAAAATAGGCCATTCCTAATTAGGACCTCACAACTTGAGCTGTTTCTTCAAAGGCAGCCGCTCTTGCGCTAATCTGAGGCATCGCTTCATTATGAATTCTTCAAAGTCCCACCCAGCTGTCAAGCAAGCTCGTTGAGTGGGCCCTTATAAGTGCGACTAATACAGCAGGTACAAAGCTTGGTCTGTTGTTCTGTGTTGCTCCCACCTTCACACAAACACACACACCGACTGGGGTAAGTATGTTGACCCGAGATGAGTTCGTCGGCCTCTGATGTGCTCAGGTGTGTTGACTCGGACACAGTCCTTACAAAGGAGTATTGACACGACTAGGAGGGTTCCTGCGAAATCCCTTGCACCGAGAGAGAGGCCCTCCTCAGCTTACCTTATCAGATGCATTATTAGCTGTGATTGGCAAAACTATCAAAAGAACGTTAGCTGACAAAAGAGGCCCTGTCCGATGCCCGCAATAAAGCACACCTCTATTGGCCACTATGTGATTTATATGAGTGTCTTAAAATGGCTTTTGCTTGGGCTTTGATAAGACACAGAGGCATGCCTGTGTGTAGTTGACACACTCAGCCGAGTATGAACTCACCGCTACGCCCAGGGTCAGAATCAACAAGGGCTACAACATGTTATAATGGGCCCATATAACTCATGTTACAGACAACTGATGTCTGGTTTTATCACTCAGTGTGCAGGGAGTGCACAGGAGATCCTCTTTTGGCTAGAGCTCTATCCTGCAATGATGTGTGACATAGTCAGCATGATGAGTTGTACTCAAAAGCATAAGATATTGGTTTAAATAAAAAAAAAAGTTATACAAGTCACTATCCACCAAATATTTATCTATTCATCTAGGAAAACAGATACATTTTTTTCTTTTAAAGAACCTCTAAGTGGTTGCGGTGATAGATATAGGAATAAAGGATTAACCATTTCTACTTAGGATGAGAGGAACCCTATGACCTTCTTCTTTTTATGCTCAGAGGTTTGAAGTGCACAGGACGATGATGATGGACGTTATTTAAAGCACACACAAAATAATAGACTTCCTACTTCTGAGAAAATGACACTTCATGAAAAACAATGAATCTTTAATGGTGACCTCCTCTCAACAAAATATCAATCACTAAAAGCAATCACATAAAAAAAAGTCATATTATTATTTTCATATTATGAAAAAAAATCACTGTATTTCACTTCAAGTTATATCCCAGGGTCTAGGCTGAATATTCCATTGGTCCAGCGACAACATCCTTGTTCAAAAGGAATTGCATCAAACTAAAGCAGTAAAGATACAATTTAGCCAAATGTACACTTAAATTGAAGGGTCTTTCTCAAAGTTTTTTGCTTTTTTTAGCACTACAAACTAAAATCAGAGACACTGTAGTCATAAGAGATTTCCATGGTCACAGTCACGACAGTAGTTATCCTGAAAAGTAACTTAACCCAATGGTTTTGAAACCAAAAGCTTGCCTATCTAACCTTAAGGCTGACACTGACCCATGCAGCCTTTTGCCATGGACACTGGAGCATAATAATAGTATCTGGCTTCCCTGACTCCTCAGACAGCCTGGTATGGAGGGAGCATTCATGCATGCAGACAGCTAAACAGATTTTAATTGCCTCTCCGAATAGCTTTGGTAGTGATATCTAAGTATGTAGCAAAACACGCTTGCTTAAGAGATCACTCTCTGTACACACGCAGACACAGATACACACCAATAGTATGCATATGCCCGTAACACAATGATACATTAAGTCAAGCACACAGAAAGGTTAGAGATAAATGTAGTAGGAGCAAGCTCTCTGAAGGATCACAGGAGCCACAGAGGAGTGGGTGCAGGCATTTGAAACATGACTCTGTGACTTTTTAAGTGAACATTATCTTGTTTCCCTAACCCCAAATCCAAAACTCAGCCCTCTTGAATGACAAGAGCTGGTGTTGGCACTTTTCCGAGCTCGTGCTCCTACATCTTTTTTTTTTTTAAAGATACGATCAAGTCCCCTGCATGCTTCATAGAAATATCAGAAATATCAGAGACATGAAATCCTTGTTAAGCAGCTCACTGTCACAGGCTGGATCCTTGATTGGCAGGCTTGACAGTGCACACGCTACTCGCAGTCTTTAACACATTTAGCGAGGCCCATATGTAGAACCCAGACGAGCCATGTGACTGCGCCTACGAGGCGGCTGTATCACGCTCAAATCTCCATTTAATCGCCAATCTCAAGTTACCCCACACTTAATAAACAGCAGATTAGTGCATTCTTTGCTATGCCCAACACACATTTCCGTTTCAGAAAGTCCCACTGGGGCAGGTCTCGAAGCTGGCATAACCAGTCATGTTAAACGGTCGGGGCAAGGCACGTCATCTGCTCTGCATCTAGCCTTCAGCTCCAAAGATTTGCGAGGTCAGTCTGCAGCCATTGATGTGGAGGAAACTCAGTTGCCTCATCCTTATGCCAACATGACCCCCTCCTCATTGGAAAAATGATCTCCATAACCTTTAGTCTAGAGTTCATCTGAGCCACATTTGGCAATATGTGAATTGTTCTCGTACATGGTGTAATGACAATGAGACACAGACAGAGAGAGAGAGAGAGAGAGAGAGAGAGAGAGAGAGAGAGAGAGAGAGAGAGAGAGAGGCAGAGCGTACATGCGTGCTGCATGGCTGAAATTAGTGTGCGGTGTGAATGACAATAGGAAGAGATGTCATACTGAAAGGTTACTTGGGTTACTCCGCCAAGTCTGTCTGTCACCTCCATGCCTTCAGGGGGCTCTAATCACTTTACCCTATAATTACCTCCCCACAAAAGGCCCCGTTAAAGTTCCTGTAAAATAAACCTGATGCTATTGTGAAGAAGAGAGGCCCTTTCTTTTAATTAGGGCCATCCATCTTAACCTTGTCTACCTGAGGTGAAGTGAAGGTAGCCCAGGTCAAGCTCCCAAAACGCTCTTCTCCATTGTCTTCTGCTGCCACCGACTGTGGGTGCTAGCCTGCTCGCCACTGCAACCCTTTTGTTGCCTGCTCGCTGGCTCCTGGTAGGATTTGCTGCTGAATGGGTTTTTTTTTACAGGGACACAATGCTTACAATTCACAATGGGAACCTAACACTGCACGCATCACTGTTGTATGTGAAACATATGCAGTGGGTGACTATAAAAAATTAAGTGTAAGCTCATATCATTTAACAGCTGTTGGTGTGACGTAACAGTCTTGCTCCTCAATGGACAACTTGAGGCTTGTGGGAACAATGTTTTTTTAGTGGGTGTTGCTGAGAGAAGTATCCGGGATCTTTTTTTTTTTTTTTAACACCTAATCCTTTGCTCTGCCGTTTGATACACCTCTCTGCATACGCCCTGTGTATGTGTATGTGTGTGTGTGTGTGTGTGTTTGTCTGCATTTAGAGTTTGGTTTTGTGTGTCAGTGTGTCTCACAGCATGTGTTATCACCCATGTGTGTTTAGTCAAGCACCAGACAGGGCGATGTTGTGTTTAGAATCTGCGTCTCTTTTCCAAAAGCTCCAAGGTGAGGACTGGGGCCTGATGATCAAAAGTAGTGTTTGTTTTTTTTCTTCCCGACCCTGAGAGGGAGAAACGCCATGTCCCTGCAGAGCACAGGCGGGCAAACTGCCTCGTACTGATCAGCTCTCCTGAGAGGAATGTTTTCCTTTGTGTGTGTATGCATGTGTTGTGAGTGTGTTGTGTGTGCTACTGTTTCATTTTTCCCGCCCCCTCCTCGTCCTCTCACTCTTCCCCTTTCTTCACGCTTTTCAGGTGCCACTGGCTGCTACCTCGAGCTGTCACTGATGTGTGCTGTCACCCTCGCTGCAGCTGGAGGTAGGAATGAAACACACACACACACATACACACAGCAGACTGAAAATCACAGGCCTTTGCATGGTATCTGTATACTCTCTTCCTCCTCAACATCCTCCTTCTCCTCCTCACTACCTCTGCATCTCAGCCCACTGTATCCGACCCACAGTGCACTGCGTGCGCTTTCATCTGGTGAGGTGGCGTGGTCGTATATTATTCATGGGTCGTGCGATCTGAGGCGCGTGTCATATGGCAGAAGTAATAAGATGGAGTACCGGTGAGGATATGATGAACACAACACTGGAGAGAGAGACACAAGCCTCCCTCTCCCGTCGCCACGGCTCTCTTCGCTTCGTATACACATGTTGGCATACAGAACGGCTTTGATTTACACTGGAATGGATGGCCCAGAATGGGACAGCACAACAGGTGTTGATTTGAAACAACGAACACTATTCCAGAGAGTAATATATTTTAGATTTGTTGGAGACAGACAGGACTTATAATGTGGTGTATTCGATAGATATAACTTTCATTTGATCTTTTTGTTACTCTGCAAATAGGCAGCACGTTCCTCTTTGTTGCACCTCGGCACTGCATACAGTCAAGCAGCCATCTTGTTATTCTTACACTCTGTCCCCTTCGTAGTAACCTTACAGTCTCTGGATCACTGTTAACCTCAGCGAATGACAGCAGAAAGGACATAATTCCCTTCGGTAGAGTAGAGGTATGTATTTAATGGTGGTTCAGGTCGAGAAATTAGTAACTGTTCCATTACATGCAGGAGCAAGACTTTTGACCTCCCGCAACGGCCCTCAGCTTTGCAAAAGGAGCAGGGGGGCTTTTTGAGGGTGGAGGGCAGGGCAGAGAGCAGACCAGCTGACCAGTTTCGGCGTATCAGAGACTGAGCCCTGGTGTGCAATGTCTGGAGGCGACATGTGGTTAACCACCTGGCCCCGCTGTTTGACCCACTGGAGTGAGAGGGAGAAGGAGCAAGGACAGCCTGTACAGCCATTTGCTCATCAATGGAGGGCATCACCACCACTTAACACGGCTTATTGATCTGCACAGCCTGCAGGGCCTCTGTTGTGTGTCCATTTCCTATTGATTATTTCAAGTCTATTCTTTTCGACCGCTTTCTCTCCCTCCTAACCACTGCTCTCCTCTGTCTGCTCCACCAGGGATTTTTTTTAAACAGTCATTTGAAATTATAATCTGTTTGAGTAAATGTCATAATCGCCCCTAAGGCCTGGTGTAGATTGGCTAGAGAGCAGAGGTCTCTGAGGTCAATGACACTGGTCAATACCAATCCATTTGTGCTATGGCCGGTGCAGTGGTCACTCCAACCAAAAAACGGCTGACCTCAGTTCTCTCCACTCTGTATTTCAGCTTTTTATAGGGCATAATGGTTTCTTCATGATTAAACTGTATTCTCTGAAGATGCAGCACAAACTAATATCACTAACATAATAGAGGTAATTTAACTGTTATTGTTCCAACAAAGAAGGCCTGTACTTGGAGTGTGTGTGTGTGCGTGCGTGCGTGTGTGTGAGTGAATGAAGAGGGACGCACTAGCTGACTGCTCATCAATGCTTCATAGGTTAGATCATTAGATCTAAAGTGACAGCGCTACACAAGGATGGGGAGTGGGGGTTGCTTAGATAAAGATTGGCATATTGCTATTGATTCACCATCCCTGGGGCTTCTTCTGTTACCATGGTTATAGCCAGTGGGGGCAGGGTAGGAGTATGAATCTGACACAGGGAGAATGATGTAACCATTATGACTCTGATTTAAAAATGTTATGATCACGTCTGCATAATCTCCTAATTCCCCTCAACTTTATTGCTTGGTATAAGCCCGATAACTCATTATTTGCCTCAAATTTATGGCACTGAATTGCAGAGAATCAGAGTTAGTGTGCTTCCGATGTGCATGTCACTGCAGATAACCATCTGTGACCCTATAACCATTACTCTAACCCATAACAACGCCTGTGCTTTGGCTATATGAGTCAGGGTTTTCATTGCGAGCGGATAGGGGTCTGAAAATTTCCCGTTGCAACTCATGTTGGACTGCCAAACTCCTCAGCTGTCCTTCCAAAGCAGGCTGAAATAAGAGCAGGCCTCAAAAGCTCTTTGATCTTTTACTGCCAGGGTCAGGGCTGAAATGATGCGTAAATGAGGGAGGAATGAGTTTTCATTTTGTCAACTTGTGCTGTTATTGTAAAGCTAAGGGGCCTTTGCTGTGACATGACAGGAGATTGTTTTAAGTGCCCACACCAGTGGAACGGCTGAACATGTTTGGGTGTCACGGCCAAAAAGCTGTTCACCTACATTACATGCAGATATTTACTGTGTCTAGTGAACAGCTGTGGGAACTTACCTAAACAGAATGAGTGTGTGTCTGTGTGTGTCAGCTGATGCAATCAAGTCTACATTCACATTTGTTGATGTGTACACGTGCAAGCAGGTGTGCAGTGTAGGGAGGTTATGTGTGTGAATGTGTATGCTATCCACAACTCAGCTGTGTAGGTATGAGTTCTTGTATTGTTTATATATTTCGTCTATTCCCTGAACACACCTGCTGGCTGTGGAGTGCTGCACAGAGATGAAGAGGATTTTCCATCAGTGTGATAGCAACGCAAAGCAGCAGTAGTTAATACTTGGCTAAAAGGTAGCAGCCTCTGTAGCTGTTAACGGCGCTCAGATTTCCAGAGGAGTGGAACCGGTGCTGGAGGTGCATAAAGGTAACAAAACATGATCATTATGGGATGCATTTGTACTAAATCGCTGTACAGAACATCTCCTTCTGAGTGCCGACATCACCCACGCATTGTTCTGACTACAGAGAGAAACCCCCGGAGCTGACAAAGGCAAAGGAAAAAGTGGTGGGGAGGAAAATTGGGTGCCATTTCCATCGCTCAAGTCTCTGCTTGTGTTCAGTAGTTCAATATTACACCCACTCCACCCATTTTTGATTTGAACCTGACAGTTGTTTCTGAAACGCCGCACTCCATATCACAGGGAGGAAATGAGAGCGCTGAATTTCACAAGATGCGAAAGGTGAAAAGTGGAGAACCCCCTCCCCAGCCCCACCACCACCCTTCAACCGCCAGAAAAAAAAAAAAAAGGAAAACACCCAAACACAGTGTGAAAACAAATTCAAAAATAAATAAATCAACAATAGGAGCTGCAGCTGAGAGGGGAAACATTGCGAAAAATTGCAGAGGGGAGATTTTAAATTGCCGTTGTATCAATAATTTAGCTACCTGAGACACAGTGTTTTTGTTCACCATAAGGTTTGATGCGACTGAGAGAAGAGTTAAGATTAGAGAGACTTTTTTATTATTGATGCCCCGGTGCACAGCTCACATCTGGTGTTACATTGCCAACCCCCAAACAGTGCGCAGCAATCCCCTTTGCAAAATGACTGCAACACTGTCAATTGTCTACACAGTTGGATTGTTAGTGGCAGATGCTGTCAGGTCCAGGTTACAGAGCCTTGTGAAATTCCAAGTTTCTCCTCAGAGCAAATACAGACCGTTAATAAGTTAACTCCTGCACTGCTAATTAAATCACGATTGTCAATGCTAAGTTCCTTTAACTGGCAAGTTGGTTAGTATGGGAGGGCTATTGCAGTGTCGGAACAAAATTAATTGAAAAGGCTACTATAAGGATATAAGTCAGGGTTTAATGGGTTTGACTTTAAGCTTTTGGCACATTTTTAACAAAGGCCTGGCTGAAGAGATGGCAACAAAAAATGCTTATAGCTTTTCTTTTAACCTCAGCTAGACTTCGCAGCGCACTACATGATTCAGAGTCTTATTATGCCTACCTAATGCCATGTCAGTACCAATGCTCACGGTTAGCATCACTCCTCCCTACCTTCATCAGTAACTCGGCCAAGCACAAATGACCCTTGCCAGAGCAAAGGAGGCTGGCGTGAACTTAATCACTCAAGCAAATTGAAACCACTCGCTCTGCAGTATTTTTACAGGGGTATAGCATATGACCTCAGCCTATACTGACTGACCTCTGCTTTTGAAAGGACTCAAGGCCTAAAAAACAAACTGTTTTTTTTTTCCATATTAAAAAAATGGTAAATTCCATATTAGGTCAAAATTCCTAGCTTACCCCACTTGCTGCATGATTTATAACACTGTTGTAATCCACTCACAGTTGACATTTAGAGGACATGGTAAAAGTGGTGTCTTCAGTGTGAATGTGTTTTTATCATCGGGGAGATCCACCACCTTTTGAAGGCCTTCCTGAGCCTGCAGTAAAGTTTCTGACCCCGATTACTGGTTCCCAGCTCTGGTTCCTGTCAGCCAGGGGAGTAGGGTCAACAGCCCTCAGCAAAAAAGAACATTAGTCAAGACCACAACTGATCTGACACAGTGCTGGAATGTTATATGATTGATTCTTGGTGTCCGTGGGAGAAAAGAATATAATTTTTTTTCTTTCATTTTTTGAAATGAGTCATTTGCAGCTAAGTGGTGAAAGACATGCAGCGGTCAAGAGCCTAACAAAATGGCTAAGCCATGCAGACAAGTAACAGGATAGCTGTTAGTACATGTTTACCTGTTTCTGTTCTTTTGTTCTTTATCCCAGAGCTCAGAGCTGGGATGTCAGGGGTATTGAAGGACTTACACACAGGTTCACCATGATCTGCTTTCACTCAGACCTTGTCATGTCACAGTGTTGTTGCAAAAAAGACATACATGTTCGCACAACATACTCGCAGGGGCTACTCCTCAAGTGTTGGAATTCCGGGGCATACTGGGGCTCCCTTATTAAATCCCCAATGAAATCCCCAATGCTCTTTCCTGCCCCCTTCTTAATCGTAAACAGGCTAGCACATAGTACAGCCACTGCACCCTTAATACCACCTCAAATAATAAGTATTTAGTCATGATTTACACAGGCTGTAAAACTCTTCAAAGTGCAGTGTAATTTTTCATTAGGGATTCTGAAGACGGTGTCAGCCATATCTGTTCTTCATTATCTTTAATCACTCAGTGTTTTACCTGTTCATTTTATTGTAATAGAGATCATAAAAACACCCTTGTTAAAGAAAACACCCTCCCTACTTTTGGATTATCTTGTTAACACAACCTTACAAACTGGGCCTATTTAGCTTTTTTTTGGCGTGTGCACAAAAGGGTAAATCTTTTTTTTTTTTCATGTGACTTAAATGTCTTTTGCTCTCAGAATAATATTGAAGTATACAATGCAACAAAGTAGGATATTAAGAGGAGTGAGTAAGAGAGTGATGATAAGTGAAGTATAACTTTTTAACACAGCACAATAATTGACATATCACTCAGAGAGCCCCTTTGTATGAGCTTTTCAATAGCTTCGCCAGTGAGCCATGGTATTGCTATCCCAATGTGAGCCCACTCCCTGTGGTCTTAACAGGAACTGGGTTGGATGCATTCAGGGTCCGGCCTGTGACACTGACCACTGCCTGTCACTGTGACATGGGGGCTGGGGATCTCAGTCGAGGTATTTGACCTACATGACCTCTGACCCTTAGATGATTGAAGTGGCGGCTTTCCCTGCTCTGGTGCTCCAGCCTAGAGACAAGGTGACGAGTCCTTTAGGAGCTCTCTGGTTGCAGGGTTTGGGAGAGGGTATAGACACAGGGGGCACAGGCGCCGGTCTTTGTTGGGAGCGTTGTTGTAATCTGTCTGCTAGGTTTAGGCCTGAAGACATGTTGGCCAGTCATGAGAGATGCTGGGCTGTGACCTTGAGTGGTCTCAACTAGTGTCACTCTGGCTGGTGTGCTCCAGGGTAACTTCTTACTCATGTAACCTGGATGACTCACTTACCCAGTTCTTGGATAACGCATGATGTACTTTGTTACTTTGGTCAGCTTTGTAAACACTTTGCAATGTGTGTAGAAGCAAAGTGGTTAGTTGTATCATTGTGAGCTGTGTACATTTTATCTTTTCTGTATTGCTTTAGAAAATTCTCAATAGCAAAATGATCCAATGACTGTCTTTTCTACAGTACTTGTCTCATTAGAATTTTGCCATAATACTATTTACAACCAAATCATATCCCTTTTAGCATGGATACATCCAGGTGTTATGTTTCACTTCATCTAATCTAATAATCTTTCTTAGTTTTCACCTTGTCAATGCCTCAAGGTCAAACAACTTTTCTCTCCTTAGTGGTCTCAAATGTTGCTATGTTGCTCCCAGGGTCATCCCTACTAATCCCCAGTTACTCTAGTCCTGGTGGATTTCTCCCATGGGCAGGTGAAACCGGATCCCAAACCCTGAAGCTGGGCCAAGATGTCCGCAGAGATAAGCATTCTGAGCCGACTCACAGTCAGGGGTCTTAGGCAAGAATTCAGAGATACATCATCACAAATCCATTAAGGCCAGCCCACTACTTTAACCACAAAGCCCAGCTGCAGCCACTAGCCCTTATATGCAGCCTGGAGTCCCAGGACCTTGGTTAGAGACCCAACCCTAAACCTCAGGCCTGGTCTCTCCTGGACTGTACTCCGTGTCCATTACTCACATCAGTCCCAGCTCCAGTCTTACATACTTGCATGCATCCAAACATGCATACTTTGAAGCGTAGATAAACTAAATAGGACATAGCATTATAAGTGACTGCCTGTTTTGTTGTAGTGCAGTGTTTCTAGTTCTGATAAACTTACATACAACATACAAATCTCTGAGGCAGGCTGAAACAGTGACTTTATAAACAATAGTCTCTCCACTACCAGGCACTTGTTTAACCATCCTGCATGACCTTACTTTGTATTCAGTTACTTGACGGGTTTGAGTTTATGGTTCTGCTCTTGTACTTGCATGGTGCCTGTGGCCAAGCCAACCGCATGACGCCGGAATGAGAGGCAGGCGGTGGCCCTTAGCCACAGGGCAGTTGGGTTGACAATCTATAGAGAATGGTGGCAGACTATACTATTGTTTGTGGTGCAGTGTTGTTTGTGCACCTCTTAAAGCCAGCACTTGTGTGTACCAACCATAAGTGGAAGATTTGTCTCCCAGTTTGTCCACATCTATCCTGCCTGTAGCCATGGTACTGTCTTACTTGCACCAACAGCATTGTGTTTTTATTTGCTACAGTCGCCCTGCATGTGTTTGGCTAGGTTTTGTGTCTACTGAGCATCAAGGCCGCTAATTAACACAGTTTTTAGTGGGAATCTTTGAAACCATGAGTGTGATACAAATAAAACAACCCAATGCACTTTTACAGTATATAGTTCATGTTGGGGTTTTATGATAGCTGCTATGAAAATTTATTTTAAGCTTTGTTTTAAAATTTATTCAGTCTGTACCTTATGCAAAGCCTGTTTATTTGGGGTGTTTTTATTCTGCAAGCTTCCTTAAATTGGTGCAATCAGCAGCACTGCTTTTGCTTGAAACTATTTTCACATAATGTACAGAAGAATGTTTGCGACATGGGTGTAAATTCCTAAGAGTTGCAAACAAAATTACAAAATTGCTATCAACATTTGAAATGTAAGTAACTGATTACTAAGTAGTGTAATGGCTCTGTGTGTAGGCTGCCTTGTTGCACTGTTATTCCTTTAAATGTTACTATTTTCCGGGCTGAATGCTCCAATGTCAGTTCTTATGTTTTCTGTGCATTTTTTTAGGGGATCATTTGGTTTTGTTTACTGCATCAATACATTATAACTATGAGTTAGTTTTGTATTATATGTTAGTAGTTTGACTCTAAATTACTATGCATGTGCACTAGCCTGTTGATGTACTTTGTGTACTTAGTTCTCTGCATTTGTATTAGTGTTCCAAATTTTCTGAATGGTTTTAAACTTTTGCCTTTTTAATTTGAATTATTTACACTTCACATCAAGAGACTATACTACGGTGGCTGAGAGAACTCAATGCACTGCAACTTAAGAAAACAAACACTAGCAAATTAAGAAAACATCTTCATCAATTTGACAACATGTGTGCTGCAAACACACTCACAACACAACCAAGTAGAAACACGTGATGCAAATACAAAAACACGCTGCAAACACTCACAACCCAATCAAATGGAGAAACGCATTGCAAGTACCACAAATGACAACAGATATGGATGTTTCTAGGGGACACTAAAAAGTGATGGATATGCGGGACACCTATTATTTATTTTAGTTATTTTATTATCGTGTATGTACTGTATTAGCCGGTGGCAGATATTTGTTGTTAACCTAGCCTTTACATTTTGCTTATCATTAGCCTGCCAATTCAAATAATACCACGAAAAACACACAGAGTCATCACGATATTAAAATAAAGAGAAAAACTTATATTTTAGTTTATTTTCCAGCACCACTGACGAGTAGCTGACTTCAATAACTTTGAGATTCACAAATGGTCGCAAACACTGACATAAATAAAGATGGACGACGCGTCTCCATTTCCCCCCATTGTACAAAAGTGAAGCCAAAATATCCTGGATACAAGTGCTGCCATCTTGTGCTGGTGATGTCATTCAGAGCCAGAGACTGTGCAGTAGCAACCGTGCAGCGGAGCCGCTGTATTAAGTTCCCACCCATACACCCGCCCACCCAATTGCGAGCAGGGGTCAGCTGTCAATCATGATGTTTCACCCCCTTTTCATAGCATTAAATAACTAATTAAAACCAACTGAACTGATGCCAAATGTATTAATACATTTCCATAAATATTGGTATAGCTTAACAATTTCTTTAAATTGTAACTAAGTCAATAGTGTTACAATTTTTTTTCATTAACTCCTTAAATAACTAGATATTTTTACCCAAAGAAACAATCAAGAAATAATAGTAATATCCCTTTTACAAACTAATACAGCTTTTACACTGTATTTTAGGTATATCAACTGATAAACTCAAGTAATTTCCTGTATTTTCTTTAAAAAAAAAGAGATTTTTCTGAAAATAAACTCACATGTACAATGTGAGCACACTGTGACTTGGAAAAAAAACACCCTTAATTATTCACAGGTTGGTCTGCAGGTTCTTTTATTCTGCACTACAAGGGCATGTAAATTTGTGATTCTCAGGACAGAGCAAAGACCTGCCTGAACGCAAGTACTGCCCCCGTTTGTTATCAAACATAGGATCCAGTGTATAGTGTATGCTATCTATTTATACTGCAGCTTTAATTATCCAGTACTTTCTGCCTTTGAAGTGCGATCAATCAGCTCCTACCTGATGCCAGGAGAGGCCTGCACATATGCAACATGAATCCTCCTATTCCACCTTCCCCCATTTAGCCCTGTTGTTCTTATTGTTCCTTTCAGCTTTGTAACACAGAGCAGTATGGATGGTAAGAGTGGAGGCTTAGCATCCTGTGCACAGGAGCCTCATTTATAAAAAAAAATATTTTCAGATTTACACTTGCAGTTAGTTTTAAATTCATTACTGATGTTGTGCTTACGTTCAATTTATAGCATAAAAAAGCTTGCTCAAGCAGGTTTTATGAATCCCATTTTTAACTTATGCACCAGTGATCTATAAATCTCAAGTTAACTTAAGTTGACAATACCTGTCTTGTGATTTCCTCTTATATAATGTCAGCACAAAGGAAGGTTTAGCCATGGACCAAAAGAGAAAGTCAAACTTTTTGGAAGACAAGATCACAGTGATGGTAACTGAGATTGAAGCCAGATGAGTATTATTAGTCGATAAATAATGCGTTGACAAACAAAGTCAAACATGCAGCTTGTGAGTGTGTCCATGCTGCGGTAAATGAGGCGGGATGAAAAGAGACAACTGTGGCTGATATTAAAAAGAAACAGTCTGGCAATTCATTCCGTACACCTTTAATCAATAATTCCTATTATTTTTAATGACGCTCAAGCAAAGAACAGCACAGGCTCTGACGCATGCGTCCTAAACTGCGATACCCCTCAATAACCAGCACTCACAATCACTTAAGTCAAGTCTAGAGTTTGCTTAGAGATAAAAAATCAATTTCACGTCAGTAATTAAGGATTTTTAAATAACTACTTATACCTGGTGTTCTGCTTTAGTCCTACTTAAGATCAAAACTGATCGTAAGTCCATTTTATAAATGAGGCCCCCAGTTCTCCATGAATGTGTTATCCATCTTGCTTTCCAATGGGTTTGTTTAAGCACAACTTTAAAATTACAAAACAGCGAAAGTTTATTCTCAAAATTTTCTGCATGACAAGTAAGCTCACGGTCATATTTTGATTGCTCAGAAAAAGAAGTTAGTCAGGTTACTTACCCGTGTTGCATGTCAATGACTGATAACTTTCAAACAAAGACAAAAAATAAAGACAGAGATAGATGAGCCAGCCCATCCTCTTCTCCAGCTCATCAGATATCTACATTTTGTCACGGGCCCTCGCGTCTCATCCAGACGCACAGGGTACCCTTTGGTGGCAGGCAGAGATGCACAAGGGTTTAATGTACCAGCAATGTAAAGCCGTCTGTGTCAGTTTCAGATGCAAAAGCGCAAAAGTGCCAAGAGGGGTGGAGGTTGGGGTTGAGTGGAGGGTCACACACACGACTTTGAGTTTGCATCCTGTTTGAAACCAGGCATCACCAGTCATTTCCTAAACCTAACCAAGTAGGTTTTGTGCCTAAGCTTAACCAAACATCACTGATGTTTTCCTAAACCTAACCACGTGATTTTTGTGCCTAAAGTTAACAAAAGTAACGTAGACCTTATGCATCAGGATAAGACAAGGCAAGTCATGGCGCGCCGCCTAGACATGCTAAAGGGAAGGCTTAGCGCGTTGGCCGACAATGCCAAGGGGTACTTTGTGCCACTGGATAAGACACAAGGGGTGCATGAAAAAACGTCAGTATGTGACGGCCTGGGAAGAGAGTAGGTTGGGGGAGCATTTTCAGCACTTCACATGTTGTAAAAGCAACCAAATTACTTTTTGTTTTATGTGTGAAAGCACATTTCAGGACATGCAGACATCTGAAGCGCCAGGTCTTGTTGCCTGCACACAGCATGTTTTCATTTACCAAATGAGGAGCAGAGCCACTGAGAAAATCAATAGCACTGATAAGCAGCCCCCTCTGCCCTCAATGTGTGACGGTGAACCCATATGGATACAGCAGGATGCTGTGGTGAAACATGTCACTAAGTGAAAAAGATCCAGTCAAATGTTTCTGCTCTTCTCCACAGAAAAAAGGCTGTTGTTCAATCATAAGTCATCAGTAAATATTCACACCTTAAAGTTACTTTAATTGTGGAAAAAGAATATATTGGTATAAACAACAGAATAAAGTGCGAGAGAGAAATTGAAGGAAAAAGTGAAGAAGAGCGCTAGATAGCAGCTGTGAGTGAGTAAGTGAGTGAGTGTGCAGGTTTGTTGCTTAAAGTCAGAGGTCACATGAAAAAAGGTATATCAAAGAAACCAAAGATGGAGAATGTAAACATGTACAGTCCGATCCATCTTAGTCCATGCTTAGGGGTTTCTATGCAATATGTTCTCTATTACATAGCCCAGGTGATTTCTGTCTGTCTCCCCTCAGAACATGATCTCCTCCAGGCCACGGCCCCTGTCTCGTTAAAGCGGCACGGACCGGCGTGGATTGAGTTTAAAAGTAATAAAGAAGCGGACCTGCTGGCTAGGTGAAAAACCCGCTATCGGATTCCTAAGAGCAACTTTCTTTTCATGTGCAGACTGCATTCAACGAAGCGTTTAATTCAACAAATCCATGGTTGTGATCCACCAGACACGGAGCTGGGGTTAGTTCAATTTGTACCAAACGATCTCCACATGATCAAAGCGCGGCAAGCTCTCCCCAACATGCTGCTTAAATTAGACTAACACCAAAGTCTTTGGCTCTTGGACAGTATTTGGAATGTCTTACCAGCAGAAAAATTCTTTTACACATATGGTTTCAATAGACGCAAGATGCCAGCTTCACATCTTTAATGGGCTGACAGGGAACTTTGGTGCTAACTCTCTGACTCCCAAAAGTTCTTGGGCTGTCACCTGCAAAGGCTTTCTTTTTTCCCCTGTTCCTTCCCCTCCTTTTACCAGCCGCTGAAGAGGAGCGATTGTGCAGTGGAGGAGTACTTCTCTCCCTCTCCCTGCTGCAATCGTCATCCCTTGCTGCGAGACTGTCACTTCTCCGAGCGTGTGTCAACCACAGTAAGTTAGGCAGCCCTGCGGTCTGCTAGGATCAACTAACCAAAGTTACTGAGTTACACCGACCAGACCCTGTCCTTCTCCTCTTCCTCCTCTTCCACTCTCTTGCAGATGGAGCAAAGCAGAGCCCCACACCGCACTGTACTGAGCCAAGTTTTTGTCAGTCATACAGACAGTCTGGATTTGTATGTGTACTCATGATGTGAGTGCACATGTACTTCTTTGTGTGCAGATAACTGGTGGGCATGTTAGCTAGACTGGGCAGAGACTCTTCCATCTCCCTTGTCTACATCTGCAGGGCATGTGGAGCACAGAAAACACACAAACACACCAGCAGGAGAAAACAAGGGTGCGGTTCTCGTGTGCCTGCTGGATATCGAGCACTCCCTCGGCATGTTGTAAAAGCCCCTTTAATATCAGTGTTATAACCAGACAGGCTGTACATAGCAGGAACCCGTTTTCTTCTCACCAAAGTTGGAGATGTCACGCCCTGCACACGATTGTGACTTGTTTGGATGAGCAGATGTCACAGGCATTACACATATAAACGGAATATTACACACACGCAGTCCCAGATACTTTAGATGTCACAGCTGAATTGACTTTAGGACTCTCGGGAGAGTTAAAAATGTGACATTTTCACTCTGCGTCTGCACTTTTGTTACAACACGCATAAAGACAATCAGAAAGTAGAACCAGCGGGGGGCTGCTAGGTGGGTTGTGGGTTGGGGGCATCTCCCCAGGAGCACATTCAGATTTCTCAGCTCTATTTCTGTTCTAGCGCAATTAGTCTTTTCCCAGAAGACAAGGTTGGGGATTCAACACACACTTGATGTCACTCCATGAGTTCTATAGTATAGTGGGATTTCCAAGTGTCTATGCATGTTTTCTTTTTGTTTGTTTTTTAAGCACATAGATTATGTGTTATATTAATTAATTTAGTCATATTACTCATCAACACAATTCCATGCAGATTTTTGGGTTTGTTCCATCAACTGTATATAAAGATGGAGGACATGAGAGCTCCCCAAAAGTGAAGCTAAAACATCTCGATCGCCCCCAGGTGGTGGGCTGCAGTATAAGTCATAAACTCCTTCCCTTCAATGATATCAGATAGGACGTGTCAAACTAAAAACTCGAGGTACACCTCAAATAATTGATGATGAAGATGGTTTCTGTCGTTTTAGGTAGTTTTTATCACACTGTGTGTGTTCAAGTGTACATTTTCCTTATCAGTTTGGTTTGGTTTTTTGACGCCATAAAAATGGGGTGAAACGTGATTGACAGCTGAGCCCTGCTCATGATTGAGTCAGGTGGGCGGGTGTATGGGCAGGAACTCGATTCCGCTGCTCTGCTGCCCAGTCACTACTGCACAGACTCTGGCTCCAAATGACGTCACCAGTGCAAGATAGCAGCGCTCGTATCCGAGATATTTTGGCTTCATTTTTGTACAGTGAGAAATAGAGACGCGTCGTCCATCTTTATTCATGTCAGTGGTTTATGCATGTGCCTGCTGAAGTGGCTTTCACCAATATGATGTGAATATGTGGTGTAAAAAATATCTTGACATTTCTCCGTATGCTAAAAATCAAAATTCCTACTGCGCACTGTGAATACATATTGTATGGATCAGCTATGCTGCATGCTAGCAGAAGTCTTTTGTCACAGGAGTTTTCTGTACTTATAATTCTACATTCAGAATAGAATACACCATAGCATATTTTATTTTTCTGCACTGTAATTTAGCCAACCTGGCTTTGTCTTTATTGTGTTACTGCATATAAACAAATTATAGACATTGTATTCATTCTGAAAGGTATTATGTTTTGCCTCACAGATCTTTCCTATATTTTACCAGTACTTTTAATGTTGGTGATGTAGAAAAAAGACGCTTATTTCACTGTTATTGTACAGTAAGTCACTCTGTACAAGCACATCAACCTAATGCTTGGAATGTAAAATACGACAGCTAATCATGAACACATTTTTATGTGCATCACATCACAGTATGTAAATCCTTGTTGCCAACTTCAAATGATGTGGACGCTGGCTAAAAGTATTTATTCACCACAGTAATTTATGCCTAAAGTGGCTTTGTCAGTCAGCAACAAAGCAACTTTGATAAATGCCCCTTAATTTATTGTCACGTATGTGAAATCAAAGTGAAACATTTACAGGCTGTGCACTGAGCCAGACCAGAGGAGGGGCCTCTTTGGTGAAAGTCAGGATAGACCCCCCTCCCCCCCCTCTTGTCTTTGGAAACTTTTGCTCCCACCTCCTCTTAAGCCCTCTGGGTTAATCAGAGGCATAAAGGTTACGATGTACATCTACTGACTAACGACGATATGATGTGTACGGAAACACTGTGACAGTTTGCAGCCATTAACCTGGGGGGAAGACATGCTCCATTATTTAGAGGAAGACAGTTCAGATTCAACACAGATTAAGACAGTGTGCTGTGAATTCTGGCCAGCTGTCCCTTGAAAAAGACGCTTAATTTTTGTTCCATTTCTTAAGCTGGACAAGAGGACTTTTTTAACTTTAGACCTAACGAGCATTCATGTGCTAAAAATCTGAAGGATTTAATGGCAGTTAAAAGCTGAAAGTTTACCTTCGACAAGTTACTTTTGGACAGGTTGTGTCTGTGTTGTCAGAGGCACAATCCAATTTCACTGCCCCCCAACATGTGTTGAGCCTGGATGACTTGCTCATAAGGAACTTCTTGAGAAATGCACACCCTCTTGAAAAGAGAGAAAAGCTGGGCTAACACAGCGATTCACAGGCTGACCTCTGACGCGACCTCTTCCCTGTTTGCTGACATTTTCGCAATGGACGCACTTGAACGAAAAAATTGGGGGAGGAGAAGAAAGAAGAGAGGAGGGGAAAAGGGAGAATGCCTTTTTATGATGGATGAGGCCTTCTCCTGTTACATTTGGAGAAAACACAGCTGTGAGGAGCTGTTAAGTACACGCAAACAAGCCGTCTGCTTCAGACAAGCCTGCCGGGCACCCGGCCCCACATCCCACTTGTACAGCTCTGACACATGATCACAGCCAGACAATACATGTGGGAGCAGAGCGCGCTCCACTAAAAAGTGAGAAATATTTTCAACTAGAACAAAAAACAATCCCCTCTCAATACCACTGGGAACCCTCTTGGTATTAATTCATCTTGTTTCTCTTTGTCTTGGGCTGGTTTGTGTGCTTTTGGGGAGAGGGAAGACTGAAAGGAGAGAGTGGGGTTTGGTGGTTTAGTGACTAGGAAATAGGTTAGGAATGGGGAGAAATGTAAAGAACATCTGCTACCGTGACGGTGTCACACTTTGTCTAATGTGTTTTGAATAGGCACGGCTGTCGCAAGTTGTGTGAAGGGAAATCTTGCTGATCCATATGCTGATTAGGGGAATTAATAAGGGATTTTTTAAGCACTACCCACCATTACTGGATGGAAGCATTCTCTTTTGTTTTGGTCAATATCAAGTGCAAATTATTATATCAAGTGACAGTCGCAAAATACATTACAAATGTCTGTTTGACATTAGTGCTTTTAAATTGGATTATAAGACTATGAGGGCTATGCTGTAGGTGAATTAATAACAATTGTGTGTCAGCCATCATTGCTTTTGAAATTGCACTGGCCTCATTGGAAAAAAGCCTCATTCTAATGTTTCTTTCGACAAATGTTCCCCAGATGAACTTCCCAAAGGATTCTCATACTCCATCCAAACATTTTGGCCTCAATAAGCTGCGTTTCTATTGGACACATGTGACTGTCATCATGTGACACATGTGACTGCACAGAGGGGGCCATATTAGTCAACATATTCCCATACATGAAACTGGAATTGATGTGATCTTGATACTTGTGGCAAACCACAAATAAGCTGACAAAGATCTTTTAAAACTTTAGCACACTTCCAATCGACAAGTAGCGTAAAGTGATTTGGGTCAGCAGTCGATTGTAGTGTTAGGAACATGTGGCATTGCGCTCGGCTGAGTCATGCTTGTGATTCAAAGGATAATGGAGATGGTTTGCTGACAGATGGATGTTGTGGTGAAATCTTGATCCCAAAGACAAACCACGTCCTTTGTCAGAGTTTTAGTAATAATCTGTAATTTGTGAGTGAAACTTAAAACTGTTCTGGGTAATGGGTTCTTTGTGTGTGTGTGTGTGTGTGTGTGTGTGTGTGTGTGTGTGTGTGTGTGTGTGTGTGTGTGTGTGTGTGTGT
>JBBPCS010000130.1:5387085-5419474 GCA_037974645.1 Hollardia meadi
ACACACACACACACACACACACACACACACACACACACACACACACACACACACACACACACACACACACACTGCTCAAAAGCTAAGTCTGACTGGATACCTGATGGCAGACTCAAAACTACATACTCTAGGTCAGGTCTAGTGCTTCATTTATCATACATTTACAGTTGACCAAACCATTCAATTTGCGCTGTCTCCAGTTGGCATGGCACAAACTTAACGTCTGACATACTAGGAAGGTCCTGGACAACACATTGATGTCAGTGTTGAAAGGAAGAAACAGACAGCAGTGGAGAACAGAGGAAAAAGGCCATTAGAGCCGTTGACATTTTGTTCATGCTTGAAATCCTCCAGTTGTTCTACTGAGAACCAGTCGATCCAAGTACTAATTAGCAATCACAAGAGTCTCATGTCTCCACCAGAAACTGCGTATGTGCATGTGTGTGAAGTTATCCCACAGTTGGCCTAATATGGGTACTGCTCCTTTGCCTCCCTTCAGATTTAATGTGACCACTGTTACAGTATAAACCACCACCTTACAAGCTGGAAACTTTTTAACAAAACAAAAATTGTATTTTATTTTACAATTTTTGTATAAAAATAAAGTGTCACCAGAGCCCATTTGGACTCTGCTGTTTACTTACTTCCATCACAAACCACTATGTCTTTGTGCAGAATTCCACATCTTTGCTCCACTTTCCAAGCTATTGTCTTTTAAGAAGCAGTTTGAAGAGAAAATTGTTTTTTCTCAGGTCACAATCTCCAGTCATTTGTCCAAGATGCATTAAGTGGCTAGTGCGAGACAATGCATTGGAGCTTTGACAGTAAGCTTTAATTGCTGCTGTCTCCGAGGAGGGGCAGGGACGCTGTGTGAACGTCGGTAAGGCTGAAGATGAAAACACACCGCCTAGCATTACCACGACCACACAGTCACATCTCTGACCTCAGAGTGAGGCCTCTGTTTCACTGTGTTTAGCTGGAGAGGGGTTTCATAAGGAAACTTGACTGCACTGACTATGCATATCTATCTTTCTCTACATTCCTTGTACTTAGTGGTTATACTTGATTGATTCATGTAACCCATTTTTGGAATCTCAGAACAATAAACCTGTTTCATACAGTTAGACTTGGAACATCTATGAGTATCACAAAGCTCTCAATTCAAAATACAACATATCTCAAGGTTTCAGTGCTTTCCGGTGCTTTGAGGGTACTATACGTGTTGTTGTATACTCTACACTGTTACATGTACTCTACAATGCATGTTGAATATTGGTGCAAATTCTTTAGCCTAGTCTCTGATGGACTGACACCAAAAGCAGATGTTTACCATTCATCGCTGAATAGTGTTCTGAAACTCTCTTTTACTTGCACTCAGTGCACCTCCAAAACAGCAAGGCTTTACGGCAGGATTTTACAGCAGTGTGACATTTGCGGTCTGGCGCGGCACCTGAAAAACATAGCTACCGAACATACCTACATACTGTATGTATTTGTTGTGCTGCCTTCAGGTGGCTACAGGTACAGATACAGTAAGAATCACCCATATTCAATCATAAACTGACATTCCTGTTTAACCACATTGAATGTTAGTGAATACCAATTTAAATGCATGGGGGAGTATTTACTTTAGTTTATTTACATTTTAAGCATTATTCCATTTTTGCTGCACGTTTCTGGCAGATAATTGACCCTTCCTCCCACCTGGGCACTATGCGCGCAGTGCTGGGCTCCAAATTACCACAAAGACTGGGCAAGGTGTATTTCCAGGTCTGGAAAAAATACCAAAGTGTCAGAGCACTGCTTGCGTTGGTCACCACGAAAATAGGGTCCTCATTGTATTTGCACACTATTCACATAGTAAACAGCACTGAATACTTATATCAGGCTTTTCCAAAACAACTGATGTAAACATGGAGTGGACAGTCCCTCAAATTGCAAACACAAAGACAAACCATTGACATAAATAAAGATGGACAATGCGTCTCCACTTCCTCCCATTGTACAAAAATGAAGCCAAAATATCCCAGAGACGAGCTCTGCTATCTTGCACTAGTGAAGTCACATGGACATTTCTTAATTTGTGATGGTATTTCCCACTACTTCTGTCATATTAAAATGCATTTCCATAAAGGTGTGATGGTATCTGTACTTTTTTCCCCCACATAAATCACTTACAACGCATACTTACACCACCACATACAGTAGTTGTCAGTCAGCCCCTAAACACACCATGAAGAGCTCTACAGCAGATCAGGGTGGCAATAGCAACAGCACAGGTAGCTAAAGCATTTACTTGACTGTTAGTAGCATTGCTAGCAGTGGCTCCTGCAAACATACAGGACCAGCGGGAGAGGTGAGGTGAGGAGAGGAGAGGATGTGAAGGGTGGAAAGTTGATGAAGGATATGCCAGGGCCGATTGGAGGAGGAGAGGGTTTTGTCAGTAATGGGTGAGCGCAGATTTTTTGTTTTTTATTTATATATTTGACCATTCTATGCTGTTAAGTGTGCTTGATGCTTGATTCTGGATATAATGACCATGATGATGAATGGAAAAATGCAAACCCTGCATATCTTGGTTCACTGTATGTTGGCAAGTAGGGCACCATTTTTGTTGTCTGAACACTTCTTAAAACAACATGAATTAAAACAATATTAAGACCCTAAGCAAGTGTGCATTTATGCTGTGTGGTGACACAAGAATGATTACTGTAAACCTTCGCCTAAATGTTAATTTAAGACTCAACTGTCACATCAGATGCAGAAATATTTTGCTTGCAGAGAAAAAAAAGATGCTAAAGATTGCTTCCTTTATGATGGCTCCTCTTGAGCTATAGATATTACAGCAACTATATGTTGTCTGGTGGGCTCCAGTCCCTATGAAAATGAGTGTAATGTCTGTACATAGTGTTTTTTCTCTTATTATCTCTCTCTCCATTTTTCTTTTTTTAAAAACTGTTTTTCTGTCTATCTTTTTCTTAAAAGTAAAATTACAAAAGCGACACAAGACTGGAGAGCTCAAGTGAGATTTTAGAGGGGCCAGACTGAGAAGGGTGAAGATGTAGTGGGGGCACTTGGCAGGAAACGCCGTGTTATCAACATTCTTTTGCTTTGTAACCTAAGAAGAAAGGGTGCTAAACATTTATTCTGCTCATATCTAAGGGCTAGAACATGACGAAACTACTCAAGAGCAGTCAGAGAGGCATCCAGACACATTTTCAGTAAGTGCAAGTCAAAGTGACAGCACAAAAGGTTGCTTTACAAAGCATTTGCTGTTTTCAGGCATGCGTCTTTTGCCTAATTTATGGTCCTGCTGTTTTAGGGCATTTTAGATTAGTCTGTACTGGGGATATCTCATTCCATGTCTCACTATGCGGGGCTCATTAAAGCTGTGAACGTGCCGCCTCTGTCGCCCTCTCATTGGCCTAAGGTGCAATAACCGCCAATCAGGCAATTTGGAGCCATTTCAGAATTCAGGTACATTAAACTGGCTCTGCATCACGTTAATACGCGGGGTCTGTTTGGCGACGCTGGTCTGATAGCGTGATTCATCTCTGATGGCTTTTAGAAAACACCATAAAAATATATTCTGGTAATGACTGTGATGTCGTCAAGAGAGTGGGCTGATGGTGTGGTTAAATGCATGAATGCATGCTTGTATTATTTTCAGTGTGTGTTGGATCTATGGTGGCAATTATACTTTCATTTCCACTCAACTGCACTGTGTGTGGTACTAAGCGTCAACCAAGTCATTAAGTTGGAGTTTGGACTAAGGAGTAGCTGAGTCCTGTGTGTTTGTTTGTGTGTGTGTTTTCTGAGTTTTATGGGCTGTATTTGAATAAGACAGTTGGGTGGGAGCAGAGTAAATTACTTCTGTGTGTATGCGTGTAATTCCATGTTTGTGAGAGCCAATTCAGACACTGAAAGTGAGACATTTAGTTTTCACGTAAATGTTAGGTTTAAGATTAGGCATGTATTTCTGCATGTATGGTGCTGGTTAGATTAATTAAATATATAAAAGTCTGCTTCCATATTGTAATTCAACTGTCTGCATATGTATGTGTTGTGTGCATTTGTGGGAGTTTAAATATTGCATGCATTTGTCCTCACACGCAATTCAATGCAAGCTGATGTCTTTGCACCTGAGTAGGTGACTATAATCTGTGTACTTCATGCTGCAGTGCGTTTGTGCATGCATATTTTTTTATATTTTAGCTGTACGTGCTGTCGTGTCTGTGTGTGTACTGTATTGTGTTGTTTCAACTCCTTGGAGGACGTGACCTGTGTGGGTAAGGACAGTGTTTAGGGAGGCGATTTGGGAAGAGGCCAACCTTCTCATTAGCAGGGCAGATGTGAGGTCGCTCTGACCAGATTGCTAGCCACTTCCTTAAAAAAACAGCTCACCAGTGGCCTGGCGTGAGACTTGCGGAGGGGGAGCAGGGGCATGGAAATGCTCTGTGTTCCTGACATATTGTGAGTAGCGACCAGACAAGGGAAAGCCAGCAGTCTTAACCCACCTCAGAGGCCACTGAACACTGTCTCACCCCCTCTCCCCCTTCTTCACAACAACATCCTTGTACAAGAACGATGGTCAAAAATAACACAAGCGGAAAACTGCAATGAGCTGCTACTTTATCCCTCCTGGAGCCCTCCTGGGATGATTAGCAATCCAATCTGGAAAAGAAAGAGACGGAAGGACAGGGAGGGAGGGAGTGAAGGTGGGCGAAGGAGAAAAGAAAGGACAGGCATGGAACCAATTTCACCACAATTTTCATCCCTTTAGAGATGCTTGTTCATGAAACAGTGAGGAGGCATTTAGAACAACAGATTAGGTAATTACAAACCGAAGGCCAAATCATAATGTCTAGTTCCTTTTCTTCTCCTTTTCTCTAATGGTAAAGTCAAGATGGCTGCCAGTTTCAGGAGCATGTGAGATCTTGATGAGGGCTCGCAATTGGCTTTCAATGAAATGTGAAATACATGCAGTGCACTTTTTAAAGTAATTAATTAATCATGTTTTGCACCATCTGCTCTTTAATATTACATTCACAAAAGAGGTCATATTTAGCCTGTATGTTAGAATTTAATGTGTTAGATTCAAGGCAATGTAGTGACCAATAATTAAATACAACATCAATGAGTCATTCTGAAGTGGCTGTGCAGCGCACAAAGAGAAATGCCTTTTTGTCTGCGCATTATAGCCACTCAAGCCGGGGGGGGGGACTGGGGTTGCTTCTTAACACTGCTAATGGTTCTGGGTGCGTGTATGTGTGTGTGACACCAGCTAGAATCAGGTAGACAGGTCACACTGTCAAGCAGGGAGCAAGTGCATGGAAAAGAGGGGTCAAGGGCGAATAAATCGCTCGGCCGCTCTTTTTGAGATGACAAACACGTGCTCCTGCCAGAAGGGAACCATTAAAAATAATTTACACAAGCTTTATGTTGGCTGAGCTCTTTTTGATGCAGTGTTTCCCCTGGCAATTATGGCTATGGCGCAGCTCCAGCCATATGGCCAGCCGGGCAGTGGGCCGTGAGGCTCAGGAATACCTGGGTGGTTAATTAAGAGCTGTTGCCAGGGCCATAGGAGGCCAGTCTCAGATCTTCCACACCCCCATCATCACCACCACCGTCTCTGCTCACACTCTCGCTTCCTCCTAAAGCAGACCCTCTACTGTGACCTACTGTTGTCTCTACTCGCTCACAAGTAGCAGCCACTAGGGACAGGGAGAGGCCACCGGTAATTATTTGAGATAACATCCCCAGAGTTGAGGTGGGATATGTGAGGGAGGAGAAAAACTATGTGCTGTGTTGTGTCTGTGTTTCTTTCTGTTTATGGATGTGGGCGCATGTGCACATACGTGTGCGCGCAACTATATAAGTGTGCGCATACTCCAGAGCATAAAGGTCAACATTTCCACTTTCCTTCTTGAGTGAGTGTAATGCTTCTTTAGAATGGAGGACAACGTATCCGCGTTTTTCATAAATACTCCATTTGGTATTCAGACATTTACTGTACTCTGTTCTCGGTCACCGGACCAATTTGAATAAACTATTCTCACTCGTCATAGAGCACTTGCCTCACTTTGATTGACATGTTCATTTTTCAGTGACTGCAAAAAGAAAATATATATATATATATATATATATATTGCATTGGGACATTTAAAAAAAATAAATGCATCGTCATAAAAAAGTACTGTAATAAATAACATGATGTATGTTTTTAGAACAGGCTAACTGCAATCTGGTATCCTAAGGAGTGTAGTGATAGGTTCAGAACACACACCACTCTGCCTAGAGCTGCCTTTTCCAAACTTATGGTTAGAACCAAAAATGGACAAGGTTTCATTGGAATGAGTGAAAAGCATAACAATGTATTAAATGTGAATTCATTTTCCTAATTAAAATAGAAGAAGACAGGGCTATACATGTACTGGAGTTACATCCAGTAACTAAAGTAACTAGCCTACTATATTTTGCTACACTGGTCTGTTCAGCTCAGATGCTGTGTGCGAGGGTGTCTACCCCCCACCCCCAACCCCCACCCAAAGCCTGGACCTGAAAATGTGCTCATGCTCTCTGACTGAGGTAATGTTGAGTCTGACTTCTGTGATTTCCTCACATTTGATTGTGTGCATGATGTCGAAACCAAAATACAAGGAAGAATTTATAATCCCTCACCAAAGCCATTTGAAACACAGAGGAGCGTTCTCAATGTGTTTTATGTGGGCAGGTGATCAGTAATGAGAGCTTAAAAACAAATTGGACAGACGTCTCCAAAAGAAACAATCTCAGCATCAAGGCAAGTCAAAAAACCTTTTCTGTGCAAAGACGTTTTCAAGAGACAGTCGTTTGACAGCGGAAAAGTAAGTAACTCGTGTTTATTTGTGTAGCATTTGAACAGTTTTGTTTTTGTGTCTGTTAGTTGGTGACATCTACTACTGAGGGAAAATCTGGATACAGTGTCAAAGCATCGGGCCCCGTTCATTCCTATGTAAGCTGCTCGGCGCTGCATGAAGAATGTTCGACTTCCCAGGCAACATTCCGCATAGCTTCCCAAAGAGCATGTGCACTACAGCATTCCACCTGCCGAACCTCTAACTTCGGGTTTAGCCATTAACTAACCTAAATGGGGATAAAATGATTCAATTATGCGGCTCTTTTAGACTTTTAAAACGTTAGCGGACTGAATGGATCAAATTCTGATAGCGAGTCATTTTGCAGGTGTGAAACATTTAACAGCCAGTTGTTGGTTGGTGACTAGTGATTTCCTAGCTAGCGAACATGTTAGCTGCGATTGCTGACGTTATCTTACTAGCCACAATTCACATTACGACACTCTCACTCTCTGGCTTATTCCAAATATTACTAATATATGTGTGTGTGTGTGTGTGTGTGTGTGTGTGTGTGTGTGTGTGTGTGTGTGTGTGTGTGTGTGTAGTGAGACTAATGTAGTGGTGACAGTAATTTTGTTTGTTTGGGTCCCAGGGAGACACTAAAATTCTTTATTGGGTCTTGAGCTGAAAAAGTTTGGAAACCTAATGAATCATAACAGTTGCAGCCTACAGTGCTTTTACTCTATATATCACATAATGTCTTAATAGACATCGGCTGTTAAAATATTCACAAAATAACCCACCGGCAGCAACCTTTGCAAACCCTAACGATTTCAGATCAAAACAATTTTCAACTCATAACTCTTGTCTTCCACCATCTATTGACCTTACTGTGTTATCATGGTTTGTGTTGTCATAACATATAGCTTTGACCTTGGCTGAGGTCTTCACAAGCCCCCTGTCTAAACATATTGATATTCATAAAAGCACTATCACTCTATCAATCTGCTCGACAGAGATCTAATACAGTATAATGAAGCAATAATGAGAAATTTTCTCTTGTTAAAATGTCATTTATGTAATGAATAAAAGATGATGGGTTCAGCTGTCTCTGCTTTGTTCTCAATCACTCTTTTTTTCTGCCTTGGCCTGTACACTAACAATGGCGTCATTGGCAGACATTGTCCCGACAATCAGCCAAAATTGCTTCATGTTTCCACTGTATAAACAATCATTAGGATGTTGTTTTGTTCATTCGCTTCGCCTCAGCTTTTCATTTGCAAACAGTGTCTGCAACGAAAACACTGACAGCTTCTAATCTAAATCTGCGATAGTTCAGAATGTCCTGATTATGACAGCATGGCAAGGCAAATACATTTGTGACTGTGTCTGTGTGTCAGGAACCCCCTGCTGACTCGCCACCTCATCTCCATATTCCTTTATAGGAAATGTAAATGGATACATGATTATCTTTACATGGACCCAAGCAGGAAATGGGATGCTACCCTTCGCTGTGACTAAAGAAGAGAGGGAAATGTTATGGTACACATAAATGATTTATGGGTGTAGAGTATGGCATCTTTTCCTTGATAACCTCTCCTGTGTGTGTTTTACGTGCTCGTTTTTCAACTGAGATTCACCAAGGTCCCAGTGGTGCAATGTGCTCTGCCTGTACCTCTCTAAACAATAAACAGCATTATCTGTCTGCCTTCAGTTTTCAGTCGTTTACACTGACCCGGTATCTTATGGTAATAAATCCCAGTGAGTGAATGAAGGGTGATATACTTGATGCTGAATAATTGGTCATTTTGGTTGCAGGCTCCCCTGCTTCACATTATAGTGATAATGAAGTCCCGCTGAATATGGTGATCAGTGTGTGTGTGTGTGTGTGTGTGTTGGAAGTATCTCCGTGTGCATCTGTCATCTGGGTGCATGCAGGCGTCTGTGTGAGCGTGTGTGTGTGTGTTGCAGAGGTGTCTCCTGAGTCAGGGATTATTGCTCATAGATTATTTCTTCAGCCCCCTTGTTATCACTGGATCAAACAGATATGTGACCCGCACTTCATCACTCTATTCATCCTCCTCTTAAACTGAGCTCTGGAGACCTGCAGAGAAGGATGCTGGAACCATATATAAAGGGCTGGGTTGAGACCAGGGGCCCATAATACTGCTGCACTGGGACCCTTTTGCATAATTATCAACCCCTGTTAGAACTGTGTGTAGTATATCTTTACCAGCATTATGACTTTGGTTATGCAGCAGAGAAAACCTGATTTGAAAATGGGGAGTGGTTGATTTTAAATCACTTTTCATTCATCTGTGTCGGTCTGTGTGCAGCCTGTGGGTGGAAATGCAGGAGGTTTTAAAAGAGATGGCTCTTCAAAACATTATTCGGGTCTTTTCCATACTGCTCTGGCCCCTACTGTCCAGGCTTATGTTCCAGTCGCTGTTATTATGTGATATTGTCGTCACCTGTCCTCATTACTAGTTGAAGGACAGGCCCTTTGATGCTCATTAGCGAGCGCCCCTGTGTCAGCAGACTACAGACTAGTCATAGAAAGGAGCTGCAGCTATGAGGGGCTGTGATGTCAGCCAACCTGTGTATACCATGACAGTGGTGACACCCAGTCGGTCCTCCTTTTGTCAGGGGCCCCTAACAAGGTCATCACTGTCCTTCAGACAGGGGTCACCCTTACATTTGACCTCTGTCCCTCCCCATGCTGTAATGTCAACAACTCCTCCCGTCACCTGCCCGGCGGTGTCCCTGTGACGCTCTCCCTCATTGGCGGGTGGCATGCCGAGCTGTCACGCAAGTGGCCAGTGTATGTGAAAATCAAGGTGGGCTGATGTCTTTTAATGAGACAGACGTAGATGCACCGCTAATGTCCCTGCCTTCGTTAGGCAGGACCCAGCTGCAGCCTGTCAGCCCCCTTGTTAAGCTCAGCCCTGGTGGGACGGCCGGGCAGGGCAAATGTGTCTGACGCTCTGTCTATCTGTCTATCAGTTGGGTCAGCCTCTCTCCTCCCCTCTCCCCTTGGTGGACCTTCGTCTCCGGGGTGGAAAGCAAGCTCGGTCTGCCTGATTGCATGGCACTGCATGTCAGGGCTGTACTCGCCGCTGGTTTTCCCCGGATCCTGGGAGGTGGTTGGCTAATGATCTGCCGACAGGGCTTTGGGGCGCTCTACGGCATTTTGTTTCCTGATTAGAATGCAGCGGCGGCCTTTGTCAACAGCGATGTCAGCCGCTGTAAGGACAAAGCATTGTTACCAGGAGCATAATTAAATCTGTTTCCTGTGAATCTGCCACCTGTGTTGACCAGGCAGTCAGGGATTCAGAGAGGTTTTTTTTCACCTCCCGCTCTGTGTTTTGTGTTTATTCTCTCCTTCCTCGTACCTCTGTATTTGCTGCTAATATACTTTGTAACAGGAAGACAGCTGCATAACAGGGAAAGGACAGAATTTTATTTTTCTGTGGATAATGCAAACAGTAGCAAACACAAATTAGATTAGTTACTAATACTAAGCTCTTTTTTCTTCAGTTGCAGATTATCAAAGCCCAGTGCTTAGTTAGTAAATAGTGATAAATATAAATAACTGCCATTAATTAAAGTGTAAATTTCATATTTACATCATTATTATTATATATTATAAATGCATACGTACATTGACAGATTTACATCAGATTTCATAATTATATGTACTGTATACATTTTTTTGTTTCATTTATCCTAACCCTGATATAAAAGACTGCAGTTATCTGTCTCATGAAATACACAGTGACATGTGAGCCAGAGCTAACCAGACCATTAAAAGCAACAGCAGTCCCCAGGATATGGACTGGTCAAAAATTAATTGGCCCCATGGCTGTTTGAAAGTGCAGAGAAAACAACTCCATGGAGTGTATCAGGATTTCCCACATAAAATATGTCAATTTTCCTCGCTCAAGCCAGTCGAGCAATAATGACCCCGTGATGCTGTGGAGTGGTGTGACAACACAAATGACACTACACTGTGTGCTAATGACATGGGATGTAGTTGCTGGGTAAACATGGCAATTAAACAACAGTCTCAGACTGAGTGGGGCACACATAGAACCTTCACAGAGCCCATTGTGTCTTTGTCTTAGCGTGCTCTCTCTCTCGCTCTCTTTCACTTGTTCCGTCTCTCTCTCTCTGCAAGACATTTGCATGCTGGAGGCATAATTGGCTGGTCTCATGGTGGCGGTGGCAGTATTCCTAGAACGAGGACATCTCAATGCACCTCACACGTCCTGATTGTCACAAGGCTCGCTGCTGAAAGCCTTCCTGACACAAACACAGCAACACAGAACGCTCCCCACAATGGCAGCCATGTCTGCTCCCACTCAAACTACACCCCGTGACAAGAAGGAGCTGAACTAAGCACATCCCTACCACCCACCCCCACCACCACCCCTTGCAGTTTCCCAAAGTTCAGGATTACCGTCAGCATGCAGGAGCTCTGCAGGAGAAGTTTTTTGCTGTCTGAGAAGGCTGTGTGAGAGAGTTTGGAGGGTGACAGTCTAGCAGTTTTCTGGAGGAAACTCATGTTGAGTTTGGGTATGTAGGCACATTTGAACATACAGTAACTTATAAGTGGCATATTTTGTATGCATGATGGACCGAAGTCAAACATATTGTCAACTGGAATGTGAAACGCCAATGTATTACATGTTTCCCATTTCAGAAAAGACAAAGTAACACAAATATAGCCAGTTTGTTACTTCTAATAATATCCATCCATTATCACAAATACACATTTCTTTAGCTTTAAATGAATTATTTAGCAGACACAGAGTATGCGTGGCTGCTCACAGGTACACTGCAGTGTGCCACAGTGGCCAAAACTCACTCGTCACATTAATAGAGCACCCCTGCCAGAGCCTTATTTCATTCACCCGTGGAACAATTAGCAATGCTGAGCAGTTTTGCAATTAAAAGCCTCATAACTGTCACATGCCCCAATTTTAAATCAGCAGGAGTAATATCTGTTTTTGAGCAAAGTTTAATTACAAAGTAAAGCATTTGCATTTCAGGGATTATCATTTTTAAAAGCGATTATTATTCCTTTTTTTCATTTTTGCTTTAAAGCTACAACCTCTACAGGCAAGGCCCCTCCCTGTGGCAGAGATTTTTTTTGCCAGTGTTTGTGTGTAACTGTCAAACACATATGGAGAAATTACACATTATTACACACAAATCTGATAACAATGCATTTTGAGCTTGGCTTTACCCCTGAGTGGTGATAGAGAAATTAAATTTTTCAGTGACTGAATGAATGAATGTCATTGCCAGAGGAATAGCACTCACTTTAGGCCTGACATTCTCCATCAAACCACAGCATACTCTTTTGAACAAACAGTCTGTCTAAAACTCTAAATGGGCTCAGTCAAAATGGATGCTAGAGCCCAGTCAAGGCTTAAATCATCTCTCTGTTGAGCTCAAAAGAGAAGCGTCGAAGCCAGAAAATAGAAGAGCCGGGCTGATGGAATCTGGCGCAAACACATTCCCACCTTTCCAATCTTATTTTCATCTCTCGCCTTCTGCCTGGTTCCCTTGCAGGGGCTTAGTGTACTTTTTGTGTCCCAGTGCGTACAAAGTCTATCAGAATGCATTTGTTTCAGGGAGCCCCCATTCACTTTCAAAGGGTTAAACAGACCATTCACCGGCCTGTCAACATTCCCTGGCCCGCCTCATGGAAAAGTCTGCTCGAGTTTTGTTCCCGATCAACACTTGTCTCCTCGGCCCGTTGTTGCTCGCGTCGTGTAATATCCATGACAATCGTGTTGGGCTTTTCAGGGGGCTCTGTAGCACCCATTCTGTGGGGCCACTTTCAGGCCATAAAGAGCTTTATTTGTGTGGATTTGAAAGAGTCATGTGAAGTGCCCTCAGGCTGGAATCCTCTTCAGCAGGTCACCACTGTCTCAATGGGCGTCACACTCACAGGCGGCCATCAGTACAGCCCTCACATTCTTACGAAGCAACATCAACGCCACCGCTGCAAGAGTTCTGAAAGTCCTCTATAAGGTGCACTACAGGCAGAAGCAGGGGGTGGGGGGAGGGAGGAGGAAAGAATGGTGATACAGGGCGAGAGACATGCCCAGTAAGGGAGATAACAGGCTAAAGCGGGAGGGGTAAAGAGCCAAAGTGATGGAAAGAAACATTTTTTGGCTTGGATGAGAACGATGAGCACTATATTTTAGGCTCTTGACTTGGGGGGGGGGGGGGGGGGGATTGTCAAATATAAGAAACACCAGAAGCCCTTATTAAACCAACCTGTCTGTCTAACCCACCCGCCTGAAGTGTGTAGACACACACAAACCATACAGCAGCCAAAGGAGCTGATGGCCGGGGCGTGGGAAGTAAGGGAGGTCCAACGACGTATCCATTTCCATGGACCATATGGAAATTCTGTTGTGTGCGCAGCCGACGCGTTAGATAGTGCTGACCCCAACGGCCATGTGTGTGTATGCTGAATGGTAAGCAGTGTGGAGAGGGGCGTCACCCTGACCCCCGGCATATGGGTATGCATTCTGAAGGAGGGTTTTCACAAACACAGCCATGCTGCCAGGCAGGCCCTTGGGACTTTGATTTGTTAATGAATTGCTTTATTGACTTGCATCTTTGCTTGCTTATTTAGAAGACACCAACAACAATCCAACAATTATCAATTATTCCATCCTGAGCTTATGCACAGAGTGGAAGATGTGAGCAGAATGGGAAATCAAACATACAATACAGAATGCTATTGTATGTTTGACTTAAATCTTCAGGCTTGTCATCTGTTATTCCCCCTCTTCTGTGGCTTCCATTCTTTAGCCTAGCTAATTTGTATTGTGGCAATTTAAGAAAACTCTTCAGTGCTCAGTGATGCAAGAGAACAAACCTAATGCTCCCCCCTGCTCCCCCACCTCCCTCTCCTACTCCCCCCCCCCTACCTCACGCCCCCATCACAGGCAGGCCATGGCCCAGGACCAGCCTCCTCTAAATCTATTTCCCAGTCCCTCCCTGGCCCTCATTACCATATGGAGACAATAATGGTTTTGTCAGGACGATACCTGCTTTACAAGTAGCAGATTATTGTGTCCCGCCAGTGTTAACACAACACGTACAAGCCCTCTGTCTGTGGCCATTCCACCGGCTGTCAGCACTCATCCATAATGGCAGTGTCACACCATAACACACAGCACACAAAGACGTGTGACCCTCCAGCTACATGCACAAAGACATACAGGCTCTATAAGACTTACACAACATATGGCTACAACATTATGGCACTTGGTTCTTCCACAACACACCACCGAGCCAAAAACTTCCTGCCCTTTGTCTAGAAAACGTGTTGCCCCTGGCTGCTAGGCCACACAGTGCTATGGTTGTGCACCAATTACACCATACTTTACCAGGAGTGCCATCTGTATGCCAAATGGGCCATTCTGTCTGGGCATTCTGGCCCAATAGGTGTGAATTTTACAGGCCTTAGAGTGTATTAAAGACAGCAGGGACCTTGTATGTGTGTGCATGTTTTTTTGTATGTGGGTGCATCTGTGCTTATGTGTGTATTTTTGCATGTAGGCCTACTCATAATATTAAAGATGAAGTTCTGCTTTAACATTCCCATTGTGCGGCTCACCGTCGCCCACAGCAATACAAAGCAAATAAAGGCAAAGAAAACTGTCCCATATCTAATCTTGTTGAACTTCCAGTGACATCTGGAGACATGGTCAAATTAAAGAGTTTTTCGTTCCTAACCCAACACAATAGAGAATGTGTGTTTTACTAGAGCGAAGGGCTTTTATCAAGTACCTGTGTAGATGTCTTAGAGCTCTACTGACAATGTCTCATGCAATACTTATACTGTCCTAGAATGACATGAGAGTAAGTGTGGCAGACTTTGACAGCCTTTTATCAGTGTTGCAGATAATAGGAGTCATCACTGGAATGCGATACCGTATTTTTTTTTATCTCTAAAACGAAAGTGCTGATATTTTTAGAAAAATAAATCAAATAATGTTGGTTTTATGTGCGTCAATACACGTATGTCCTTCATTTGAAATATTAGCAGTGCTCAAAAGTACACTACATTACACTACAGACTTTCCTGACTGATTGATGTGAGTCTCTGTATTGAAACAGTATGTGTCACTGGCAGCAGAGAGGTGAACTTATTTAACTTGTGAACACAGGCTAGCTTAGGAAACTTCCTGTGACTGTATATGTGAGGAGGCAGTGGGTCAGCCGGAGGAGCTTCCTGCCCTCTACAGAGTGGTGGACGCCTGCTGTGTGGGTATAACATGGTAGGCCAGGTCTATTGTCTGTAAAGAGGATGTGCTCTGGTGTTTTCTCAGCTCCGGGCAGGGACACACAGCGTATGACGCACGAAAACTCTCACTAGCGGACCCAAAGAGTCAGGGTGGAGTATGCTGCTCTCACACTGAGTTGAGGCCTGGCAAGGCGAGGCAGTGTCCAGAGACGAATTCATTATAACTTATCTCTATCAACAGGAAAAGATCACTGCTGGAATCTTTTTGGGGCGATAGCTTCATATCTGATTTGCATATTTGAGTCATATTAGGTTATGCACAATGTGTCTAGCCTAATATTTGCTGAAACATAATTTTTTATGTTTTGGAAAATTAAATTTATTAAATTTTCTATTATTTTCTATCAAGACTTGCAAAATCAATCTATGATTTATTTATTTATTTATTTTGCCATAGCTGCCCTTTGCTGAACCTGTCATAAAAATCCATTTGCCTCTAGATAGTGGTTTGAAAGTGGATGCCAGATGAACCTTGACATTGGTCTTTAGTAGCTTTTTTAGTGGTGAGTGGGGGACTGGAACTTTTGTACAGCATAAAGGTGTTTTTTCCCCCCACCGTCCCTACTCTCAGCTTTGACACTACCATATGTGCAGGTTGCCACGTGGCCCTTAGTCTGGGTCTGAGGGTAGTCTCATGAGTATGGTGCTGGGCAGGTGGTGAGCTAGAGACTATAAGGATTAATTGATTCAGGACGTCACGATCTGAACTACAGGATATGTAATTTGCAGTGTCTTACTCTAAGCTTGGCTGATTATATGGTTTAGTAGAGGAAGTGATAACATATTGGTACTTCAATGGTAAAGCACTCATTCAATCAATAAACCAGTGCAATGTCGATTAAAAAAAAACGCTTTTTATGATTCAATCTTGCATAAGCAGATTGCAGTCAAAACTTGATTTGCTGTGTTGATATTTTCTCATAATTTGTGACAGAAAGTTGGAAATCCTGGAAATCATAACAATTACCAAATGTCCTACTTGTAAAGTAGCCTCACACAGCTAGAATAGGGGCCTAATTTATAAAACATGTTCTTAGATTTATACTTGAATTTAGTTTTAAGATTATTTTCGATAGTGTGCTTATACATTTGATTCATAAAAGATGCTGAGCATATAAAACCTCACTTAAGCAGGTTCTTTGAATCCATTTGTAATTTATGCATGCTCTATAAATCTCAAATCAACTTAAATTGGTGGCACCTGTCTTGCGATTTCCCCTTATATAATGCCAGCACAAATTAGGGTAGAGGAGACTGAAGCCAGATGATACGTATTAATTAATTGGTGGGTAAACAAACAACGGCAAACACGCAGGTTGGGAATGTGTTACCACTGCAGTGAATAAGGTGGAATAGAAAGACAGAACTGTGCTGATATTAAAAACAAATAGTCTCGCTTGAGAATTGAATATGAAAAGATTAAGAAATATTGATAGTAGGTCTGCTAATTCCTCACACCTCTGATCATTTTTATCACATTGTTCATTACGATTAAGATATTCGTCCCAAACTACAATACCCCTATGTAAACAGCAACGAAATTAGCTATGTCAAATGAGACAAGATCATTTCCACGTCAAAGTAAGGTTTTATAAATAACTACTTACATGTGGATTTCTGCTTAAGTCGCATTTAAGATCAAAATTGATCCTAGGTTCATTTTTTAAATGAGGCCATAGATTGCATACTGTGATTTTTGCTGAGTAATTTTGGGCCGTCAGATACACACCTCATCTCAGTTAATAAATCAGTCATTTTTTAAATCAGCTATCACTCTGCTGTCAAAATTCATCAAGAAATGAGTGTAGCAGAATATTAGGCATTTTTAAGAAACACTGATAAGCCTCATGTAAGCGTCATTGCCAAGGCAAAATGAACTCAAGCAACTGCAGGTTGCTGACTCAAAATTGACTTTCATTACTCCTAAAACAGTCAAACAATGAAGGAAAATATTGGTGACAAGCTGTCACTTGACAATTGAAAAGCAAAGCGATTCACGAAAAGCTGACATTTGTGGAGACATAATGCTTTTACCTTTTGAAGATGGCTTGGTTTGTATCCTTTATACTGTAAACACCTCTATAATTAAAGTTATACTATCGAAGGCAGGGCCTGTGTAGGTTAAAAGACTAAATAACACACATTCATAGAGGTCCTTAGTCCCGTATAACACACATTCATAGAGGTCCTTAGTCCCGTTATAAAAGCGCTGAGAGCATAAACCAGGCAGTATTCATACAGTAGATGGGGCTGGAAACATTTACCAAACGCACAAAACAATTAGGCAGATGGGGTGAGATGGGGAATGATGGGGAGATACAGAGATAAGCTCCCCATCGGGGCCAGTCACTTCTACAGAGTTGTATCAGAAACAGTTGGATGTTATTTTGCATGCTGCTGTGCTCGGAGAAATCTCAATATTTATCCAGTTTGTCTGGCCGTGGCACCTGCTGAGGGAGACATTAGTCATTTGTAAGTATTAACATGGGCATCCCCTCCTTCCCTCATCTTCCCTGTCTCTCTCTCTCCTTGTCTTCCTCCCCCTTCTGCACTATCACTCCCTCCCTCTGTGAGTACACTGTCAGTCATGTAGTAGCCTTTTAAATGTCAGCCACTTACTGTGGAGAGCAGCCGCCCCAACTTGACAGTTTTATTGGGAGACGTTGTGATGACGGTGATGAGAGAGCAAGAGGGAGAGAGGTAGGACTGGGGGGGAGACATCATTGAGTCAAATCAAATTAGAATAATCAGAGTGATGTGATTAATAGGAGTGCCATTGTGGGGTAATCAAGCACAGCGATCATCACTGCGGTGGACTTCAAATTAGCGTGCCCTGCAGTGAGGCTTTGATCTGGCAAGCATCAAATAAAGCTGGGTGTCAGGTTGTCACTTACTTAAAGTACACCTTCGCCTTGACGTCTTTTCGCCACACTAAAAATAGAGACGGAAGACAAAACGTGACGAAAGGCAGAGGTACAGTCGACAAATGATCATGACTGCTCTGTGTGGCACCTGCTACATTGAGCCACTCAGGAAGATCTACGTTTCAATTTCTTAAGGTGGACTTAGCACAGAGGTAAGAGAAACGCTAGCGTACTAGAAAGGAAGACATCAAAGTGACATTAGCTCTAGTCACTTTTCTTTCCAGGTGTATGTCTGTCAAGTCCATTTGTGGTTGAAACATTGCTGGAGAAATCATCAAGAAATTATTTATCTCTTTCTGTCTCTCTCTTTGTAATTGTCCTGACTCTAATGCAAAACATCTGCGTGAGATTTGGAACATGCATATGCTTCATCTGGGCCTTATTTTATTTAGTTATCAGTGCTTAGGGATAGGATAGATAGAAGAGGGTGGTCATGCATATTGCTACTGCCTACGGGACTACTAAAAATCCATTTCAGAAAAAAAGAAAATCTGAATTTTGATCATTTTGATAAGCTAAAGAAAACCTCGCCCTGATGTCAGAGAAAAAAACGAGACATAGAGGCAAAGAAAAAGAGACATTCAGGAGCTGTCATGGAACATGTAGTTGAGTTTGCGAAAGCTCAAGTGTCATGGAGACTGTGCTTGGTCTCTGAAACACAGAGCAAGCCTACCCCTTCCACTACAGGAATACTGACATTTTCATTAAAAGGTCACCAATCTTTTCATGTATTCACCTCAGCTTTTAATGTGAGTAGAAAGGTGAGCAAGAGAATGAAGAAAGGGGAAGTGAATGAGAGGAAGAGAGGGGGAGAGAGACGGGATTTAGACATGGACAGAGGTGAGGCAGGACTCTGAGAAATACAAGATCAAAAAGAGGAAAAAGACCAAAGCGATCAGTTCACAGACCAAGGTCAGAGCCATGAGGTAAATATCCCCAGCTCTTATCAAATACAGATACAGAGCTTTGAATGGTTACACAGAAAATGATACTGTATGTGTAGTTGACTGCCCTTATAGCATGTCTTGCACTATGTACTGTTTATAAGGAACTGATGTCCTCGCAAAATGTCAGTGTTCACTCTGAAATTTGTTTTAAAAATGTCCCCAAATTAGTTGCACCAAAGCAAAGTCCTGTATCTTTACTGTATACAAGTTAATTAACGTGATTCTGTCTCTTAGTGACCACGCCAGTACCATTCATCGCATCAGTTTTGCTTACTTCAAGGTTGTTTATAATGCTCCCCATGAAAGGACGGACTCAAACAAACAATTTTAATGGTAAGCCAATGAACCGTAAGACTGTGCATTTAAATCAGCATTTATATGTAAAATAATTCAGCATTAGTATGTGAGGATATCCATTACTGGGCTAATACTTTGAAATGAATGCCAAAATAAAAGGAGGCCTTTTAGTTCTCTAATTTAGTATGTCGACCGCATGAAGTTAAAAGGTGCCCCCATTTAGCTGTTTAAATGAGGATGTAGAAATTTTTCCTCTGAAAATGGATTAAAATAATTTGGCGAGAATAATCATTTAAATAGCAATAAGGACCCAGAGTGTATCTATTGAGCATAAAATAATTTCAAGTATAAATTAAATAGCTTATTACTGCCTTTCATTTCCTTGAGGGAATCGGCTGCAATTCTTTTTTCTCAGCTCCCTTGGTAGATGGGGTAATTTTCTTTGGAGGCTGCTGGAATAAGCGTCGTGCGGCCGCGTGTTCAGCAGGGGAAGTACATGAAAGTCTCCTGTTTTACACTGTGGATCTCATTCTCCATGCTGTCCATATTTTTGTCTGTCTATCTTGAGACTTGTGCTAAAGCTCCTTAGTCTTAACAGTGTTAGAAGAGTAAAAGAGACCTCGTAAGTGCGGCTCAACGTGATTCTCAAGAATAAATCCAAGTCTAATCTTTTATGCCTTACCTGTCAGAAATTCTTCACTCAGTGCACCCCTGCATTCCTTTACACGTTGTCAATATGTCAGGGAATTGCTGAGATATGTTAATTTCAACACCTGTCAACTGATATACAGTATATACCCCAAAATGAAGTTGTGCAATAGACTGGCTTGGGAATGTTTCAGTGCTGGAATGCAGTGTTCTGTGACTAGAGGAAGTGAATATAGGGGGTGGACAGGCCCTGGCTCTCGCTGTGTGACGTCAGTGTGGTGGCATGGCAGAAAGCTGAGGGCCTGTTTGGCCCTGACAGCTGCGTTTGCCCACAGTAATGCACCCTGCCGGCCGGGGCCAAGGCCTCTCTCCTGCTGTCAGCACACCGATCGGCTTTCATGGATCATCTCTTATCTGCCGAATCTGTCATTGCAGAGGAGGGCTCCTTTTCGGGGGCTTTAAACCATGCTGCCATGGTTCACAGGCTCCAAGCCCCCCTTATGGATACTTTGCCCTCTCTCTCTCTCTCTCTCTCTCTCTCTCTCTCTCTCTCTCTCTCTCTCTCTCTCTCTCTCTCTCTCTCTCTCTCTCTGTCTTTTCCAATCCATGTCCCACTCTCTTCTTCTCTTCTTTCTTTCTGTATCAATCCATCTTGCTCTCAGCTGCATGCCTCCTCTGTCATTCCATTTTTGTCTCTCCACCATTTGTTTGCGAGTGAGAGCTAACCTGAGAGGAAGGGTAATGAGGCTGGAGGATGGAGGATGGTCACAGTGTTCTGGAGTAAGGGAGGGTTCTGGGAGGGAAGAGGCTTTTGTTTGTTTGGACAGATGCACAGGTCCATCTCTGAACTTCTGTCAGTGATCAAAGGAGCCGATGATGTAGAACAGATTCATGGGCCATGTCTTATCAGCCCTTGCTCCGGCCCTCATCCATCATCCTAAGCCCTCGTCCGTCTCATTCCGTTGACGGCACCCTAAACAAGGTGAATTAATCACTGCCGCTCCCGACTTTGGCCAGGTGGCCTCACGCCCTCCAGACATCCATGCATGCTGAGGGGGCTGAAGGTGTACCCAGCACTGATCCCCCTGCCCCCCAGGGCAGCTTTCCTCACTGGGTCTGCTCCTTTTCTACCATCAGCCTCTGGTGTTTTCAACAGGTCTGCACAGCTCTTCTGGGAATTTAGTTACTTAAAAGGAAAAGGGCCCATTGAGTGCTGGAGATAGGCACATGTACACTCCCCAATGTACACACGCATGCATATGTATGCTTGCAAAAAAATGTATATATACACACGTGTTTGTTCTGTAACTTGCATGTATCATATAATGAATGCACCTGGTGGCCTTCTGGTGTTGATAACTTTCAGTATATATGTCCTCTAACTGCTGTTACCTTCAGTCACCAGCATCCCCCATTATTGATTTCAAATGGAAAGTGAGTCATTGGGCTTGTAAAGGATGAAGGGGAAAACGGCTTAAGTGGTTCTTTTGTGTCAGCAGGTTAAGCAAAGCGTTTCACACAGGCTTTTACAGCTAGAGATAGTGCCTTTGTGCTTGAAACAAATGCCAAAAGTGACACTAAAGGGTAATGGCTACACACAAAATGAGGTGTTTCTGAGGAAAGGCTTGTTTGTCACGCCACACTGTACTCTCCTTCAAAAGTTTCAGAGGTGAAAATAAGACTTTGTCGCAGAATAAGTAAAATGAGTTATTTTATGTCGTAGTCAGTACCAGAAATCATTTCACTTGACAAACCTACAACATAGAAACAAAACATACAGGAAATAACATTAAAAATGTTTAAGTACGTGGATTAAGGAATGGTTGCTCTCTTTTTAAACCCTGCTGAACACTGATTCATATGTTGTTGGGAGGTTTGTTGTAATATAGGTTAGCAACAGTGACCTCAGCAAATTACCATTATATTGCTGTCCATGCTGGGCTCTGAGAGGTGGTTATCACAGTCTGGGAATGAGGTCAGGAGGTCAAGTGCCAAAGCATGGTGTCATGGAATACAGGGTCAAATGATGGAGCATGTGTGCTTGAAGAGCCTAGCAGATGCTGAGAAAAAAGAAAAGAAAAAAAGCCAGACACAGATGCACACAAAGTCAAAGTCATTTCTAAGGTGAAATCTTAAGCAAACAGACGTTGACAGGCAGACTACAAGTTCATTCCAAGGTGAGGAGACATAAACACTTGAGGAAGCCATCTTGCTGACGGCTGGACATAGAAGACATTCAGACAAGGCTGTGTAGTAATGAAACGGGGACACAGACAATCAGCACCTCTCAGCCAACTCAATATTTCTCTCACATTCTCCCATATATGTCAGTATAGTTGCATAACCTTGCTGTTGTCCTTGGCCTCTGAACTGTTAATAAGCCTATTTATTAAAATGACATTGGCAGGCAGCATAAGCTTGGTCCCCCTATCCCTCAGAATAGAAGTCAGTTATCCTTCCCCACTCAGATCATCTGGCAGCGGTGAGGGGATATCACTCTGACTGCTGTGACAGCTCTACTTTAGCATATTCATGACGAGTAGAGTCTCATTTCACAGGTGTATTAAAATACCCCTAACCCCTTTCTCATAGGGAGCCTCGTCTCACACCGCAATGGCCATGCATGAAAATCGATGGGGAGAATATGTAGAAAAATAAGCATGCGTCAGAGGCCGGGTCAAGAACCTAATTTCACAGTGACACCGGGGGTAATTTGGCTCTAGAAATGTTTGTCAATTCGCCATTCATTTGAGTAGGCATGGCACTGTGAGGGCCCTGATGTGAGTGCAAGGTGGCCAACCTGAACGCCTGTATTTATGGCGCACTTTTGTGAATACATTACGCCTGTCACAATGAAATAAGTGACATACTTACATGCTGCGGGGAGTAAGTCCAAAGGGGTGAGCACCGGCCGAGGGAGAGATAACAGCAGAGGTAATTAGTACATTCATCTTTTTTATGATATCATTTTTCAGACATATATGATCACAATGTAAATTAGAAATAAGGAGGGACCTGCAGAAAATGGAATTCATTTGGAGCGGGTCAATCGCCCTACAATAGCGGTGCTGGGAGGCCAGGTGTAATTTACGGTGGCGCTTGGCCCTCTCTCTCTCCTGCATTGCACCTGGCAGTGCCTGATACCCTGCTGCTCCCCACAGCTGCTGGGCCTCCTCTCCCACAGATAACACTCTCATCTCCAAATGAGATTCATTTACTGCATGGGAAAAGGAGGAAAGGGAAAGAAAATGGAGGAGAAGAGACAAACCTGCTCTCCCCTTTTTTCTTTCTCTCTCTCTCTCTCTTGTGATTCAAGACTAAGCACTTACTGTAATGACATTCTATGGATTATTGATTTTTGATTTGGTTTTTCTGCTCGGCAGATGCCCCCTGTTTTAGCAGAGCCATTACCTCCGTAACGATTAGAAACAAAAAGTTAATTATGTAATTATAAAGCCAATAACAGCCTATGCTGGTTTACCCTGCTTTAGTCGGTTTAAACATTATCTCTTGTGTGCACATCATAACAGGCGGAATGTGAGGAGAGGAGATTAACGCCTTGGAAAGCAGATGCAGAATTTAATTCTCCAGTCCATGGCTGCCTGGGAAACCATTAAGTAATCACAACATTCTCCCTCGATTAAATTCACGGCTGCCACTTTGCACACAAAGGGAAGGGGGAAGAAGAGGTGCCTGCAAAGCTTTCCCATTTTTATTGACTGTAACGTCAGACCCTGCCTGCAGGCACAGATGAATAAAACTGTTAAATAGGGTGCCTCAATCTGTCAGAAAATGAAAAGTTTGAGTGGGCAAAATAAAATCTAAGTAAAATAAAAAAGGAGGAGGTATGTTGCGATGTGTAAGGCCCGATAAAGCTCACTCGGAGCGCGTGGAATAAATGGGGGAGCAAAAAGATGCACCTGATATTTCCCCATTATTTTCAGTCATTTTACTCTACCGCAAATGATTTTTGTCCCCAGCAGCTACAGATAAGGCTGACGGGGAGAGGAAGTGGCTGCATTGGACTTGGTTTAAATGGATTAAACACACATACAGAGGCACACCAACACGAGCCTACTTTGTGCGCACATGCATCCACACATACACATACGTGCAGCTGCGACACGCATGTATTGACAGCCCAGAATGCATACAGTAAGTGTGACTAATTACTTGAGGATGGATCTGTGAGGAATTAACATGGCCTTGAAATGATATTTATTTAATGTTACGCAGAGAAGCTGGTTGAAACAGCCCTAGAGGGATAGAGGTCAAAGGGGCGGTCTCCTTCTATAAACGAGCACTTAAGGGCAGAGAGAGGGTCCTGCTCTGATTAATTGGGTAATTCATTAGTTTGGTTAAGTCGTTTAGGAAGATGGGTGAAACGAGGGCCTATAACCTGAGGGCTCAGCAGAGCACTAGCTACAGATGAGGAGGAATACTGTGGCAAATGCGAGATAACAACATCAAATGAACTGTGAACAAATACACATCTATAGAGCTATGAGCCAGAGTGGCTGTGCTTCCAGGAAAATGAGCAAAAAACAAAGGCAACACATCTACACATATACACACAAATGCCCTTTCATATTAAATGAGTTTAAACGTGTTGAGAATTACAGTGAAGCAATTTGTGAGAGGTGTGTCCAGAGCTCATATTGACAAGCATTAATCCTACATGGAAGTTCAGGTATGTGTTATTGACTGCGCTGTTGAATGGGGAGCTTGTGTGTTAAAGGGCAGTTCCTTATGCTGTATTTAGATAAGCTTTACTTCAAAGTGCCTGTCATCATCTGTCATGCTCTTTGGGTTATCAGGCTGTAAGGGGCTCTAGCTTTGGTCTAAGTCTGATTGTCAAGCAGTGTAGATGTGTGTACATGTGTTGTGTGTAAATATGACACTGCTTTTTCACGGCTATATTTACTCATGCTTCTTTAAAAGTACTTCCTTGGATGTCTAGATACCCCACTCAGAAATCCGACACACAAAGGCTGGTGCATGCGTGCACATGCACACACACACACCTGCGTATGCAAACACTAGCACACACACTAAACAACACGCCTAGCTTCTTTTCAGATCCATACAGGGCCCAGTGTGTGTGCCAGCCTGTTGCTATACTCCCCTCCACTCCTGTCCATCAGCTTCTTCCCAGGGGCCCCCAGTCATACCCCAGGGGCCTGGGGCCTGCACTTCCCCAGTCCCTCTTCACTCAGCGCAAATGCCAGGATCAGGTTTGGGAAAGGCAGCAGTTTTTTTGTGTACAGTGGACAGCTGGTACATTCCAGATAAGAGCTGAATTTAAAGTGGGTACAAAGACAGCAAGCATGGGTTTCTTCTTTGTCTCTCCTTGCCTATTGATGAGCTTCTCAATCAGGCCCAAACGGTTTGGTTCTACAAGCATCCACACAATATCAAAACAGCACTGGCAGAGAATAACAGGCACAGTGTCTGGTTCCTGTTCAAACCTGTTAAGCCTTTTCAAGGCTTTCTGTGTTACACCAGGCACTGAATAACTGAGTAGGATGGTGGATTTGAATACAGAGGTTAAAATCCAAGTACACTTGTAAGTAAAGAAGAATGGCAAAATGAACGATGTGAAATCTGGAAGATTTGCAAAGAGTTGCTCCATGCAAATTTGAGCAAAATAGAGCATAAAGCTGAACACTCCAGAAACACTTAAATTGAAAAGTCTTGTATTCATAAATGGATGAATAAATACACTGCCACTGTCTTCTGATAGTAACATTTACACAAGGAGAAGTCAATATTCTGTGGTTTAAAAAAAAAATGGTGATGAAAGCCGTTTTCAGCAGTGTCAGGCTGTTTTTCAGCTTTATAGAGCTGCATGATGACCATAGCAGACATTTTATCTTTCAGCAGCTCCTAAATTCCTCTAGGACCCCTGTAGCTTGGTTCAAACACCTCCCACCTGACCCACATCTCTGCTGGGGACCTCTGAAACACTTGGTCCCATCGCTCCATGTGACAGGAACGTGCTAAACAAAGATGATATTTCCTGACACTTCATGAGCTGAGTACACTACAAATAATTAGTTAAGTAGACACCGTAAATCTTGCTGTTTTGGTAGCGTTTAGCTAACATAGAAACATGCATAGGGAATATATTTTAGCAATTTACACAAGCAGGCACACTCACAATGCATAATGCACACACACCAAGCATGTGACATCAAGAATTCACTCTTTCTAAAAAGCCCAATTCCTCCTTGAGTCCCTTTTGAACCAGGTCAAAGCCCCCACCCACAAGCCCTAGCAGAAAGGATGGGAAAACTAATGACTACAATAGACTGTTTGCATTTTTCTTGGGCCCTGAAAAACACAAAGAACAAGGCCTGTGACAAGCTCCATTATCTGGTCGCTCTGCCAGTAAGGAGACAGCTCCTGCTGGAGAGATGAAAGTGGGGGGTGTGGGACAGGGAGGACAGGAGAATGGAGAGTGTGTGGGTGCGGGTGGGGGGGTTGTGTGTGTGGGGTGTCAAGAGGGCCACGGAGATGGCAGGTGATGAGGACGGTCCCGCCCTCACTGCCATAACCCAATGTCGCGTGGAGCTACGAGCCCATCAGCACAAAGACAAATTATCGCAGGGGGAATTTCACGGACAGGAAGAATCTGTCACCTAGTGGAACCCTCCCTCTTAGGGACTTCACACAGCCATTATGAGCTTCTTTAAGGAGGGAAAATTCACTGAGAGGCCGGCGTCCAACAATCCCAGTGCCATGATGGATGGGGAGGAGGAGGTGTGGGTCAGAAGTTAGAGGTTGCTTTCACTATTTCATACTGTCTGAAGCATACTATGAAGACCTGTTACTCTTCCTTTGTTAGTAGTTGCTTTTATTTATTTCAGAATATTGCTGAGCCGCCATGGAGAAAATGTCAGTAAATGAAATTAATAAATAAAATGTTAATGTTATTTTTAAGTTAACTGATTAGACTGTAATTTGCCCCTATGTCTATTTTATTACCTGTAATAATAAGGCAGATTCCAACCCTGCAAGTAGTTTCTGTAGGCTACATTCTGTAGCCTCTGTTTGCTTTCAGATTTGGCGAAATGACGTCCCCGTCCAACAGTGAGCTTGAGGACGTCTGCCTTCTCACTGCTTCTGTCGCTGGCATACAGCCTTGCAGAACTTGGACTGTTCCCAGCAAGTGCATGAAGAATCCAGCAATAATAAATACTACCACTCAATTGGGTATTACATGCACTTAGAGAGTTAGATTTTTATAAATTAAAGCTTTGTGTTTAATTGGCAACTCCCTGTGGGAGTTAACAGTGTGTTGAATGTGCACTTCATGGATAAACTCAGCATTAAGCCTCTAGATACACAGGCAACAGTTGTTGGGAAATGCAGGCAAACACATGATGTCAGGCATTGTAAAGAAAGGCTGTTCCAACAGGAGGTTTGCTGCTAGTGGTGATAAATGTAATTTATTCTGGATATTAAAGTGCTTACTGTGGCGCTTGTACTTTCACCCCAAATAGAAATGTGAATACAAGAGGCCCTTTAAGTCCACTCCTATATCTAAATACATCATCACTAATGTCAGGAACAAAGTAAGTCAAAGCTCCAAAGAAAGCAAACACTAAAACCAAATATGATCAAAGCTATTTCACCTGAAAGAGTTTTAACAGGGGTCAAGGAGGGAAGTTGTCTTGTTGTTGGAATGTTTTTGTCATAAGAGAGAAATATTACATACAGAAAATAAAGTAATTTTGTTAAGTTTTACTGAAAAAAAAAAATCCTCATGTGAAAACTAAATTAATTCATTACAATGTTGGCAAAACATATGTCTGTTGTATGGGGAAAGAAATCACATTAACCATCAAGAGATATCCTCCCTTCCTTTCTCACTGCGTCTCTATCATTCATGAGACCATGTGTAATCATGCTCAATATTTTATAACAGGTTGTATTACAACAACTTATTCTCATTCAGAGTGTACGCATGTATCCAAACATCTCACACAATAATAGGAACAATGGGGCTTTAAGTTGTTCGTGGAAAGAAGCCACATCTATTGTGCTCGAAGATATCATTCGAATTGAACCATTATGACATCGCCTTTTAAATTTGTCTTGGCCAACACAAAAGACCAGTGGCCCTTTAACAAATGTGAAGGGGATTATTCTATTCCTTCAACTTCGAACCCCACAGCCTTTCTCCTCTCTTTCACACAGGGGCATGAACTTGGATGGGTCCTGCTTTTCCCCCTGCTGAACACCACATTTTAAACACACAGTCACAATTGGCTGGATTAACCCGCTCCCTGCCCCCCTCTGCATGGCGCAATCCCTATGGACTCGACAACCCCTACCATGCTGGTGACCAGCAGAGGTGAATGCTAACTGGATCATGTTCTGTGAGAAGAAAAAACTGTGTCCCTAACTTTTCTCATGTCACTTTCTCTCACAGCCCCCAGTGTGGATGGGTATAGGCCTCACTTAAAAGAGACTCCTTTGAACTGGATTCATGGCCCATTTGCATAAGCAGATTTGGGTGAGGAGAATGGAGGGGCATAGCGGCTGGTCATTAATATGCCAGCTAATTCAGCGCATTGTAAGCCCATTGATGCTTCACTAAAGGGCAGTTATCCCATTGCCATTGTTTAGGCCCGAACCAGTCTCAGCAGTTGTTACAAATTACATACTTAATTGATTTAAAATCTGCCATAAACTGTACAACGAGGGGAGATATGGCAATGACGACAGAGCAATGCTGAGTGAGATTTTTTTTTTTAAACACTAACATTAATGTCTGCCTAATAAATGAATGGGCTTGCAAACAGCTAGCTCTGGGTTTGCGAGACACACATCATAAACAGATGCTGTGCCAGTCAACCCTGCTTATTTAACAGCGCCAATAACATAAGCACACATTTCAAACGTGTTCGCGGACTGATTTTCAACACATCTGTAAAAGGATGCTTATCGATCGTGACTTTGACTACCGCTGTGACTCTCAGGCAAGATACTTTCCAAAGATAACACAGTGCAAGCGATTACTGTTGGACTGTTTGTGCCGTCATGTCTCAGCCACGCTAATACGCACTCCACATTTTCACACTCAGCACCAATTAGTGGCTGCAACAAAGCCTGACCGAAAATAAACATTGCAGTATTGCATACTTATTACGACAATAAGACGTAATCCCTGGGATATGCTGAACAATATTAGCTTTTCAATTACTCTTCAGAGCCATTGAGCAGCAGTCTATTGAAACAGAGAAACCCCCACAACACACACATACACACCCTGCCCTCCACAGGCTACTCCAGCATAGTACTTGAGATGTGAGAGCTTAAACATAGCACCCCACAGTATACACACCAGTGGCTCCTCACTCATCATCCTGTGTTTCTCTTCTTATTTATTCAGCTCTTGTTCTCACTACTCCATCTCAGCCCTACTCTGAACAGCACTGCGATGCATTGGATACTGGCTGGGTAGCCAAAAACACAGGATGCAATCATGTTTGATAATAAGCAAATGGTGAGGCAATTGTGATCATGAGGGTGGTGTTAACGATTACACTAATGAGAGAAATGGTGATGGTGGCAATAAAACTGACAGCAATGATGATGAAAGTGGTAGAAAAAGAGGAGGAAGTGGTGCTGCGTGTCTTCCTGAGATGCCCCACCTATTGTGAGGTCCTGACCCGCTCTTCAGCAGTTGCCATTGTCAGCGAGTCCTTCGAGGGGTTTGTATGCTGAGGGGGCCTCTGAGTATTCTTCCCCCACTCTCTTCAATCTCCTGCCCCTGATAGGGCCACATCAAAGCTGGAGGAGCTGTGCTTTGTGGGGCCTTGGTCCCTTGACTCTCAACATGTGGTTTTGTGGCTCTGGACATCGGCACCTTTTAACCCATTCTGTCGAGATTAGGCATTGCCTTCAATTGGGCATTAGTGAAACTATAGTAACCAATAAGAAGCTTGTTGCTGAATGGAAACTATGTATCTTGTCACAGTGGAGCTGTCGGAACATCACGGTCCCAGACAAGTTCCTCGGCGGGATTTTGGCTGCCTGGATTGGGGCCCCTTCTTTTCATGCTGACACCAACTCCTTCCACACACACAATCACCGAGACACGCACACACAGACACACATTTTTTGCAACCCAGGCACTGTAATGGTAATTTATATTCAACACAAAAAACATTGTTTTCCACAGGGCACAAGCATTTAATTATCTCAGTTTTTTTTCTTCATGTCTTGCTTACAACAGCGAGTGAGAAAATTGGACCAAAATGAATAACCAACAACAGTTTAAGAATGGGGAGGGGAAAAATTGCAGCACACGATGACTAAGGGTGTAGTGTTTGGAAGCCTGGGAAATAAACAGGAACTAATAGAGTGGGTCTCTGCAGTCTTGGCTGGCACAGGGCTGATCCTGGGGAGAGAGGAAGGGCAGGCAAAGGGCCAGGCAATGTCGTCTGCCCCCAGCTTCATTAAGAGGTGCAAACACAGCTCCACAGTGCTTGGGCCTAGGGCTCCTTCAGTCAGATCCTGGCCTTAGCCCGGGCTTAACATGAGCTAAAGACTCCAGACATCACACACTCAATAAAGCCAGGCTCCTGGAGCAACTGTCACTGACTAGCTCTCCGACAACTGCTCTCTCCAGATTCCTGTTGAGGGAAATCTTCACACATAACCAGGTTGGCTCTCACTGCTCCAGCACCAGTCAACAGCTTGGATTAGTGAGGTTACTACAGTCAAAACATTTATTCACTCAACAAAGCCAGTGTGCTCGATGCTGGCTTAACCCTATCTCTGCTATCAGATGATCATCTATTCAAAAAAAAAGTGATAAGAAGCACAATTTTCAGAAAGCTCAAACGACTCACTGACGGCTCAATCTGTCTGTGTGCACATGATGTGATGTGTAGTTGAATGCAAACGAGATAGTGACTCTGCAAAGCCATGCTAATGCCATCAAATATACACATCATAGCGTTGACACTTGGCTGGTGCTTTTTGTCTATCCGTTTTGTTATAAAGCCCGAGTTACAGTGTTGAATTGATGCTGCTCAATCGACACATCTCTCACTGGCTCAGGCAGAGCAGAGAGAATCAGCATGAGGGTGGATTGATTTTTGGCTGGGTGCAGACAGTGAGCGAGGGACAGTAGGCCTCCAGACAGAAGCTTGGCTGGACTCTGTGAAGACTGGAGCCTTCTGTGAGGTTGCCTGCCCCGCCACATGGAGTGCTCCAACAGTGACCCTGCGCAAACTGGCAACTGCCAACCGTCTGCTTCCGTCTGCTTGGCATATTTGGCCATTTAGTGGGCGCTTGTGAAGATCAAATGGGTTAAGATCACCCCTCTTAGTGAGCGGGGAAAAAAGAACATCAAAAAGGTGTAAATTTCACTTCCCCACTTTTGATTAAGTCAAGCATGAAAAGAAATGTAATACTCTCAAGTGGCAAGGGTTTACACTATTGATGCTGTTACTTCTGCTTCAGGAGGCCCAATCAGCCGACAGGGAGCTGAGTAAACTCGCCCTGAGTTTTAGGGGAGGCCAGATGGAGGGCTTTTGCTGTGCCTGAAAAGACAGCTTAAGAGCTCGCCTCCTCAATTCCACTCAATACTGACTGTGTGAAATCCTGGCCCTGGCTAACCCCCCAACCCACCCGCCTTCTCCAAAGCTGGTGGCTACCACCATATGGGCTTGTTTAAAAACTCCCACAGGCTGGTACAAAGCACAACAACACAGTTTTCATATCAAGTGCTCTCTCAAAGAGGCCCCCCCTCTGACTCCTTCCCTTCCGATTCCAAAGGCTGTCACGGGTTCTGCTCTGATTAATAGTTGGCGTTGGCCGTCTGTTTTGGCAGATCATTTTGTGCGATGATTAATTTGAATTTACCAGCTCAATCCAAATTTCATATGTTGACTGGATGTTTGCCTTTTCATCTGTTAAAAAAAACAAAAAAACACTGCCAAATACTGGATAAATATTGGTGTAGTGACCCTCTAAAGTAACATTGCACCTACTTGCTATGCTTTGTTTCGACAGCCTTGCACAAAGCAAAAGTGAAGTGCAGCAGTGCCCCTGGTAATATGTGGTGGACAGCAGAATTGAGTGGCTTTTGTAAAGACTTAATAGAACCTTTAACCGTTCCAACAATCCACTCCCATGGAGTTGCATTAAGTAGATATTGTAAAGGGAAAATGACCTAAATAGCTCAACATCAACCTCATTAGGCATGCAGGCAGGGCCTGGGCCATTTCATGGTGGAAGCTATTGTCAAGGCTCACCCCAGGTAAGCATTAAATTGCAAATGATACCCTGAAAGGCAGAGAGGAGAGGGCAGAGAGAGAGAGAGAGAGAGAGAGAGAGAGAGAGAGAGAGAGAGAGAGAGAGAGAGAGAGAGAGAGAGAAAAT
>JBBPCS010000130.1:5419574-5439753 GCA_037974645.1 Hollardia meadi
GGTGAGAGAGAGAGAGAGAGAGAGAGAGAGAGAGAGAGAGAGAGAGAGAGAGAGAGAGAGAGAGAGAGAATATAGCAAACACAGAGAAAATGGTTCTCAGGACAACAGAGAATGAAAAGGCGGTTGGAGGAGCTGCTCTGACCGTAAAAAATCCAATACATCACAGCTTTTGGGGAGCAAATTCCACTCGTCTCCTAAGTGTCTTATTTGTAAGCAATGCTGAGCACAGGCCTGTGTATAGACGGAGAAAATAGAGAGGGCGCAAGAGAGAGAACCTAATGACAGACTGATAGCAATTACTTGTGCCCGTCAACGGCTCCTCTCCCTCCCAGCATTCCAGGGGAAAATTAGACGAGTGGGAAAAATAAGGCAGAAGAAAGGGATGATGGGGTTGAAAACAGTTTAGATTGAGTCTGAAGGAGTAGTCTCTGTAGTCTCTACCCACTGTCACAAACTTTCCAGCAAGTCTATTTCTCAGCAAATCAATAGCCGGATCCTCTGCGCCAAACAATCTTCACCTAATGACCCCTTTGGATCAACATGTTAATAAAGGGGTCTCTGAAGAATAGTTTGAGCGACTGTAAAGTGCTCGTGTGAGTGACATTAAAAGATGCTCAGAAATGGGAGGTGTGCTCTCTGGCGAAAATGCTCTCTGTCACCCTTCCTGGTGAGAAATTGTACCACTGCATATTCCTTGTCACTGGTGGCATAAGTGAAAGGACCCCTGAGGACAGTGTTAGTCACTGCTTGCCTTGTGGAGTGAAGTAAATTAAAGCGGGGATTAGGGCAGGCGAAATTGTGGATGACAAGCAAGGCGGTGGCAGCCACATCAAGTGCTCTTTAGGCCCATATGTCTTCATGAAGTGCCGCAGTAGGGGCCAGCAATGAGCCCACTGCACAGCAGTTTAGTTTATTCAGGCTGAAACAGACAAACGCTCCTCCTCATTCACTCCATCTTTCCGTTCCTCCTCACATACGTGTACCAACACACGATATGATACGCCAGAGAAGAGAAATGACATCTCTCCCTTAAGTTTCATCATGTGCTGGACAACTAAATGGATTTAGGCAGATCTTTAGCTCCTCAATGACCCAATCAATCAATCAATACAATTTAAAAAAGCAAAATAAATATCATAGGATGAATATGGATGGTTTCCACATAAGTTTAATATTAAAATATTTGTTCTTTGATAGCAACCATGTGGCTGTTTTGACATCTTTTCCTCGATGACTTTTACCTTCAGCTTTATTATCCACTCATTTTTATGCTCTAACCGTGGGAAATTGTATCTTAAAACAAACAATAAACCCAAACAAATTTAACACATGAAGTTGTGAGGAAGCTAAGAGGATATTTTGACACTAGTTAATCCTTATTCACCATGGAGAAACAATCTCAGACCTTAATCTACTACCAGGAGCAGTGTGGCGTATACCTACCTTTAGGGCTGAAAAGTGTGTCTGTGCATGTGTGCTTTAGATGTGGAATTACCATTCAATTACAATATAATGACGCACATTAATCCTTTGAGTTTCTCCAGCAGAACTGTGGGACCTTGTTGGATGCATTAATTAGGAGAACTCCTCATGTTGTGGCTCGGCAATTGTTAACATTTGAAAAAGGCTCTCCAGCCACTACGCTCCTGCGGATAAATATCCTCTGGCTACTTAATGAAAATATCAAAAACAACTGTGACCGCATATGACAGAGAACGTGACGACACCAGCCGGGCAGGAGGCAGTAGTGAGCATGCTGGGAAATCCAGAGGCATTCAAAATGAGTGTGTGCATCCAGCCTGTATCAAATGTGTGTTGTGTGTGCACACATACTGTATTTAGTTGGAAAACCCTAAGTACCACACTGTTCGTTTGCACAGTGGGCTCTGTCAGCCATCCAGGCTACAAAGATAACGATTGCTTTTTCCACACAGTAACTACAACAGTTTGTGTTGTGTCATCTGCAAAACATAAAAATGGTACTTTTTGTATTGAGTTATTTTCATACTTATAAATGTCCTTGTTTACATATCCCCTTAATGATTCTTATTGGATTAACCCTCTCTCTCATTTTGTATGCAGGCACAGTGTTAAATCTATGAGAGAGCTCAGTGGGAAGCAGCCAGTGGGTGCTCTAATGAAAGTCACTCTGCTGCCCTACAGAGAGGTCAAGCTTTTACACCTGGCCATAACCACATGGGGCCACACTGCATGCATGGCCTTGGAAATGACTGTCAGATAAGGAATTGCATAATTTAGATGCAGTGATCACACCAGCAGCAAGAGGAAGGTGACAACAGAGAAAAATCAGGTTATGGATAAACCTGACGCTATTTTAAAATAGTTTTACACGCTAACTTTTCAGTCACAACTTGTTGCAGGTCAGCTGTCAATCAAAACAAATTGATTTAAACTTACTTTTACATATATATTTTTTACATTTACAGCATACTTATTTTCTTGTGACAACCCTACATTCATGGTGTATCACACATATTCTAAACATTTGAAAGCATGATTCCACTCTAGATTATCTTTCACAGACTATAATCAATTGTGCCATGCTTTTACATACCTGTATAATTGTGAATTCAGGTTGCATATGTCTGTTTGTGTGTATTGCCACTATCACACCAGTGGATGGCAGAGTGGTTGATGAGACTTGGCTTCATTGAGCTTGGCTCCTGACTGTGGCTGCTTTGGATGCAGGGGAGGGCTTAAACAGTGAGCTTTGGGCCCCATTAAGCACTACAAAGCCTGCTTATTTTCTCAATTCCACACCTCCCTTTAAATCATCCTGCATTCTATGAATTGTAAATGCAGAGGCAGATAAATCCAACTCAGAGTGGCATATGGCATCACATTTCAAAGGTATCTCAAAACATACCCAGAGATTGTAAGTGACAGTTTGGACACTAATTCTGAGAACCTGATAAATAGCAGTAAATATATATAATATCCTTTCATTCCATTCAGATGATCAGCTTGGACAACCATGCAGGAGAAATGGACAGGTATAACGGCAATCACAGGATATTTTTCTGAGGAATCTATTGAAGTAACACTGCTAAGGACAAATGGGTCCATAAAAATGTGTATCACATAAAAAAAGTTCACTGGCTACATGGAACCTCCTGACAGCGAAAAGATCTATAGGCTTCTAAGTTGTGTTTCCAGTAGCATGCATCCGTCCATCTGGCTGCCGTGTCCAGGTCTCTGGTCCCCACAAGCAGCCTGTGCAACTAGACTCCACGCATGGTCTGATCCTTTTGGCAGCCAACGATGCAGCACGCTAATGAAGAGGTAATGAGCCAGCAGATCCCTGCGATCTGCACGGGGGCCACAGTGCAAAAGTTTACGTTCCCAGGACATGGAGGGAGAGCATGCCGAACAAGCTGCAGGATGAAAGCTAGGCCTGAGTCGGCCGCATAGATCTGCAGCCACAGAGGGGATTACAGACACCTACTTCCAGCTTAGGCTGGAGTTTTTGAAGTTTGGGCATAGGAGGGGAGGGATCCCTTTGGCAGAGTCCTGTTTGATTCTGGTGGGAGTCCGTCTCTAATCCCCCCTTCCCGTTCTCACCTTCTGCCTGATCCACTGCAGCCTCTCATCCCCGTGGTCCAGGATCATTATCCACCTTGGCTAAGGGGGCTCCCCCTCATTAATTTCCCTAAGCAGATTACAGAGTGTGCGTTTGTTGTTGTTGTTTGAGCCATCTGATTTGCCTAAGCCCTTTGTTTTTTCATCTGGTTTACACTTTAATGCCCCCCAAATGAGTTTCAATGACGAGGGGGATCAACCTGACCCACTGGCAATGCTGCGGAGAACTTAAGAGAAGCGAGGCTAGCCCGAAGGGGGTGGATAAAGAAGGAGCATATCTCACTTCTCTCCACTGCAGATTTAGATGTTCAGAAGGAGGAGACAAGCGTTGATTTAACCTCAATGCATCTCCTCAGAATGGAGCAAAAGACTAAATGGGAGAGTGGATCACCGGCTGCACTCAGTAGACCAATGAGGCCCACCGTTAGCTTCTCTGGACTACAAATGGCACAGCTGCTGGGCCAAACGCCCCTCTGAAAAATGAACCCTGAGAGTGATGTGGTCAGTTGGCAGGCCATGCAAGCTCCTCTCTGAATTTGGGACTGTTTGTACAATCCAAAGCTGGAGGGGAATTAGTTTGCAATGACCGCTTGGTCGCTCCATCTTCTCCATGTGACATCTCATTAGTAAGATGAACGCAGCCTGACCTGGGTCCAACAGCACTTGGCAGTCCAGTGTGCTCTCCCGTCTGACACACCTCTCACACATCATTATCAGCTATTAGCCACAGTGAGCTGAACATTACATAATTAATCCATCTTTTCATAAGAAAAGAAGGTAGAGGAGTGCAGTCACTGGCATGGGACAGACTACCTCAAACACAAGGAAAATGTATGTGTTCAAAGTGTGTCGTCTTTCAGCTTTGTGGACACAAACCAGCCAGCTTTGTCAGAGCTACTCTCCAATTCATTATCAATCATGATTTAAATCTATGTTTATATGAAAACATAACCATTCACAGGATTGCATTACCGTGAAAGACAAAATTATGGCTATATTCTCAAATTGAATTTTTGTCCAAAACCACAGCTTACAGCTACAAACAGAGGCACAGCTATAAACGAGGATAGAAAAGGGTAAACACACAATAACAATTCACCAACTATCACAAACGCATCCTGCCCATCCCCCATCCAGAATCTACTGGTTCCCTATCTTCAGCAAACAATTCCATACAATTAATCTGACAAAGCCAAATGTAATTGATTGATAAGGCGCAGAAGGGCCAGCACTAACCTTCCTGGGTTGCATTTGTCTGGGAGCACAGTGCAGATGTCATCAGGCCCATCAACAGCCCAGACTTTATCAGGTCCTGCGATCGAAACATAGTCCTTTTGGAGTATGGCCAGCATCACCCAGAGAGGGAGAGCAGTGAAAAGGTAGAGCTAATGGGACACTCTTGTACACCTCATCTCCATCTAGATCTAACAGGCCGGGCCCATGCACTCTTTAAGGTCACAACTGACTCTACATTTGTCCTCTTTTCAAAAAACTGTCCTTTGACACACCAGATGACCATAACATTTTCTAGATACACAATTAAGAAATTTGCGATTTTTAAAATCTTTTCCCGACTACTAATTGTTCATTCGCTGAAAAGCACATAAGTGAACCAGAAATGGTTGTGACTCGAGGTCTTGACTGAGAATGGTAAAATATGTTGGTTGAATAAACACAGCCTTGTTTAACCTATAATGATGACCACAGTGCAGCACTGATCTGCACCTGGAAAATGTTGTGGCCTCTTTGCTCCCGACCTGCAATCATAGAATGACTGTCTGTGTATACACAGCATTTTCATCGCAAGGTCAAACTAGCACACTGAATCACACAGAGGCTGTCCTCTAAACAGTAACAGAACCTAGGATTTGTCTTGGTTTAGACTGGGACAGAAAAGACACAACAACATGGGAATAAACTGTTATTTATGTACGCACAAGCAAAGTATTTGTATATGGCTGCCACTTGCTGTAATTGACTGTCTGCAGCTGACTGTGTACTGACCACATCCTGACTTTAAGCAGTCTCGTTTGTTATACCTGGGCTGTGTGTTGACTGAGTAATATGCATTGTTGTCCTCTATCTAGAAACTAGACAAAACATTTTGGAGATTTTGTATACCTAGAAGAAGTTTGTTTGCATTTTTAGAATTGACTTGCTTGGTATTCATTTGCATTTCTCCTGCAAACATTAAATCATTCAATACAAATATGTATTTTTATTTTATAAATAAATGTATTGAAATGATGCACCGCAATTGCATTGATTAAAATGACATATTAATATGATTGAAAATAATATTAATTTATATTATTCAATAATTGTTGACTTATAGGTGACTGCACTGTCCATCCCCTAAATCTACATGGTTGCAAATGAGTGCTTGTAGTGAATAATAGGTATCTTTAAAGAACCAAACTCATGTAATAAATACATAAACTACAATAACTCATTTGGTTTCATATTCAGCCCCCAATATTTTTTTTTCAAGACGGTACAAAAAAATTTTTTTCTCATGGACTGAAATAATTCTTCATTTTCCCAGTGTAGTTTTGTTTACTGACTGTCAGAAAGAGAATAGAAGACTTTTTTTGTTGATTAGTACTGGAAATGTGGAATTCTGGGCATTTTAGTTGGGGATTTAATAAGTGACAGAATGACAGTGGAATGAGTAAAGTTCAGTCCTCCTCTTTGCCGATGGACAAAGCACTGTGCCTTATGATGAGTGGTAAGGCACGGTGACCCACTATTGTCAGCCATGAAGAAAAGTGTCCAAATGTGAAACATATGAAGCTCCATCTGAATTAAGAAGAAGAAAAAAATTTTAATCACGCTAAACAAGATTTTTATATCACGCATTTAAGCATCAAGACAGTGCATTCAATTTAACATATATACTTGTCAACTTGGCCTTTCTGACCTTTACAGCAAAACTTCGGAACACTTTGGTATATGTAAAGTCTCTTTACGCCCTCTTGTCCTGGCAATCTCCTTTTTCAGCAACTGGTTCCACATCTGGAAGAGTCCTGTCACTGATGAACGGCCTGCTGTGAGCATTTACTGACATACATGGGATTATTTACCTAAATTAAATTAAATCTGGCTATAACTTGCCTTCCATTTCTCACTGGATAAAGTCAACAACAACCTCTCAGATGCATGATGATTTTTAAGATTCTGTGTACTACATGGCAACATGACTGGACTGCATCTTTGTGCTTGTGTAGTATGTGTCAAATTGTTTGTATATTCCCTTTGTATGAATGTAATTTACGGATGCACAGTGAATCACAAGCCATGTCTCCATGCGTCTGTATGCTTTTAGATGTATTTTCCACCTGCTGCACCCGGGGCCTCTACAGCACCTGAAGGATGTGAGCAGCAAGTTCTGCAAGGTACAAGGCTAAGTCAGATGAAATCGCCCTTCCTTAAGCTAGGAAGGAGAGACACAGGCAAAAGGTGGAGATGGAAAGGGAGGGTGAGGCCCACGACCACACTGGGCTTCAGTGGCAGAGAGAAGCTGCAGGCGGTGGCATGGGCTCCCCAACGGCCTCACCCCACTGATCCCGCAAATTTGGTAAACTTCATGGAAATTTAATAAGTGCCGCTGCTTTGTGTTCACCCACAAAGCCCAGGCCTGGTGCTTGGAGGCACATGTGTGATGGTTTACCCGCAGACACTTGCCAGCCTGTTTCTGAGGCAGACAGAGGAAAGTCCCTCTTAGTGCTGCGGCTCTATGAGCCAGAGAAGGAGCTGTGACCCTAGGGGCCATGCTGCTTCAGCCAATATAGACTCTGTACGTCCTGAGGGGGAATAATATGTGGGGCTGGCCCAGGCCTGTTTCATTTCCCCTCCCCTCTCCCTCTCTCTCTTTCCACCCCTTCAAAGACCTTGCTCAGCTGCTCCTGCCAGGCTACAGAGCTCTTTGAGTTAAAAGGACAACGATTCTCATTTGAAATCGCTGCCTTTGCTCCCTCATCTCTCCTTTTTAAAGGGCTGGCTTCTGCTGGCTGCACCACACTGAGCAGTGCTCTGCCATGACAACTAAATAGGCCCCCTAATACCACTTCATAAAACCAAGGAGTATCCTCCAGGCAAGGAGCTGTAGATTAAAGACATAAATGTTGCCTTCATGGAAAGTGCAAAGAGTGAGCCTTCCACTAAAATGACAGGAGTGGCTTAACAGTCCGGGCTAAATGATACCTTAACCAGGCATAATTTATAGGCATGTCCTACGGTGAGAAATAAATGTTCTTATGGTTATGAGAACTGTGAACAGAGAACATGTCGCTCTGTGCATGTGCTTCTGTGTGTGTGGGTGTCAGTGGGGGCTTATCAACTGGTGTGGCTAAGCAGGATGATATTAGGTACTGGATGAGAGGGGAGGAAAGAGGTGAATTTTATTCTCTGTCTGCAACTGACAATTCTAGGACTTCTGATGCCTAAGAATAAAATGCAATGTCTATATCAATCAGCCTGTGAAGCACTCTCATTCACCAGGTAATATATAGTCTAACTTGCATGCAGCAGGTAGACAAGAAGAATGCATTTTATTTCCAACTGTCATCACGCAGCCTTGTCCATCACAGCCACATAAACAATTTCTGTCAGTCTCATAAACAGTTCAGCTGTCCCCTCAGCGATTTACCTTGTTATCATTCATTTTATAAAAGAGGGATCCCACAAGAATGACAGATGAGGAGGAGAAGAAAAAGATGACATGAAAAGGGATTTCTTCTGGCTTTCCCGAACACGGAGAGAAAAAAATATGTTATTCTACTGTTTATTTAGTCTCACTCCCTTACCAGTCGACAGACAAGAATGAACAATTGCAGTTACCTATTGCAGGGAGATGACAAGAGATGAGTGAAGGAGCAGTCTGAGAGATAAGAGCTTTCCTTTACTCTGCTTCTCTGTCCTTCTGTCTGTCTGTCTGTCTGTGCCTCCCTCCCTGCCTGTCTTCCTTGCCGCCTATGATGATGTGACAAAGCTGCTAAGCAGATATGTCCCACCATCATTTACACACCAGCCGTAAATGATGGCCGCGTCTGTCTGTCTGTAACCGAACAATTCCTCAATTCATTTTTCACATCATTGTTTCCCCCCTTTTAGCGTGTCACAGGGGTCTTGTGCTGTGGGTGTTGTGATGGCGGGGGTGAGATAGGAGGGCAGACAGGCGCAAAGTGGAAGGATGCTGGGCATCTCTAAGGGGATGTTTGGCTTTGTAATTCCACCCTTGAAATTCGTGATTACAAACGGGACAACTTTTTTAATTTTCTCTTTTGTCTGGATTCAGCTGGCTGACAGTCTGCCCCGGCAGCCAGGCCTTTTAATCAATCACCTAGATAATCAAATGTCACTGGCTATCTGCTCCATGTAATTACTTTTGCAATTAAAAATCAATCTCCAGTCACCCCGTCTAATTAGAGGGATGGGCAGATCTTCATCTAGATTGATTTTATAATACATATTGACTTCAAATGCCATAACATTGCTGTATTCCCTCATTTTCATGCTGTGGAGCATCAAAACAAAATGCCATGGATTATGGGGAGGTGCAGCGAGAGGTTGTACTGATTCTGCCTATCAGGAAAAGGTCCCTAGTTTAGGAAAGGTTCACCTTGCTACCTTCTCTGTAATGACAACGCTCATCCTTTCTGCTCCCATTGGAAAAGGGGAGAGACAAATAGGGGTCCAACAAGCTACTTGACAAGCTACAGCCAGTAAAAAGACATTTTTTCTGGAGCATAAGCCTACACAGTAGGGTACAAATACTCCTCTCCACCATTGAAATCAAATCTATTGCCATTCTAATAATGATGTAGAGGGACATAGGAGAACATTGCCTTCTAATACAATATTGACATCTTAACACGTGTTATCTGAGGGACCCCCAAAGGTGTCTCCTCACGCCATACATCATGACATCCACGCAACCGGCTATGGCAGATATAAACAAATAAAACTCCACCAGAGACTGCTTGTTCATGATTCCCTCCCTGCTTTTAGCAGATTTCTTCCCAGGGAAACAGACAGATGTGTCCATCTGGAAGACATCATAATGGCCTGCATGCCCACCGTTGGGGACAGGCGTGTGACAGGCGTCTGTGCACGGTGCCCTGCCGTGTGTCTTTCTGTCTCTCGTCTCCACCTCGTTGCCTTCGGGGAGACTTACAGCACTGACAGGTCCAATAATGAAGCTTTCCGATGTAGGCTTATTTAGACACGCACATACAAGCGTGCACGCGCGCACACAGAAACGCATACGCAGAAACATACACAAAAACACATGCACAGACAGACGCGAGCAGGCACAGCCTCAGGGAAAGTGCCACTCACACACACAAGCCAAAGAGTGGAGCCTACAGGGATACATGAAGCTCAAGGACCAGCTGTGTGCAGAACCTTGAGAACCACAGAATGCAAATAACAGTGGAAAAAGCTGCCACAGGCTTGTAATACAAATATGTACACAGCTAAGTGCTTAACTATACTGAGGTCTCTTTTGGTTGATTGAGGCTACTTCTTCTGTGTGATTACACTGGGTATAATAGATGGCTTCTGCTGTATGATGTCCATAAGTGATTAATTCTGTCCATCCGACATGTGATGAGGAGTGTCCTTCTTCCCCTTGGCTGATGATAATAGAGAGCTCTAGAGTCTGTAGTTCCCGTCCAATCTGGTGCAATGATTAAAGAAGAGATCAAAACCCCTTATGACCCTGGAGGGGGGGAGTGAATGAGGGATGGGTGGATGGAAAGAGAGAAGACTTGATTTAACCTAACATCACATACGGAGTTGGCTGCGCTGCACCTTTCTATCACACACTAAAGAGTAAACAAAGGGCATGTATCTTGCAAGCTTTCCCGGCCTCATGGGGCGCAGAGGGTGTGATTGGCTTGGTTTACCCTCGTGCCACCTGGGCTTTTTCCCAGTGAGACCAGTAATAAGGGCAGCACTTATCATGTGTTGCCTCCAGCCACCACCAGTACAGCGGCAGAGAGAAAGAGGGGAGAGAAGGGCCCACCACAGTTGAGAAGTAATTAATCACCATGGAGTGGGAGCTGTCAAATCCCCAGGTCTTTTGAACTGATAATGCTGCCCAGCACAATTTAGCCTGATGGAGATGAGATTTTCTTTTCACCTCTGGCAAGAAAGAGCCAAATAAAGTGGGAAAAAAGCAGTGGAGATAGGGGGGTGGATGGGGGGTGTGAGGCAGCAAATATATTTTATATAACAGCGGCCAGTGGTGTACTTAATGATTACCTTGCTCTTCTTAAACCTGATGTCCTTATCAAGTCTAAGTGTCCCGATCAATACGTTTCCTCTCCGGCATTCCTGAAATAGCTCACACATCAACTCTCTCCAGCAACCCCCACCCCCCTTTTCTCTCTCTGTTACAGCACCATCTGTTATTATAGCCTGATCACTGAGTGTCTCTGTCAGTCAGACACATGAACAAGTCAATATTTGTTCTGATGCAAAAGTTATGCTTAGTGCTATGCACTTTTAACCTTAATGTTTGTGCATCAGGCCTGATTTGTCGGTTTACGGCTGCATTTTACAGCTGATGGTGTCAATAATATCTGTCACACTGCATTTTTATTTTAACAAAAAAGTCCACGCAGAATCAAATTCTGTTTGATTTCTGAGTGTCAGTGTGTTGTGGAATGAGTAAGTAAAATACACAAATGAATGATTATGTCTGAGGAGGCTTTGCATATAGCTCATTTTAGCACAATGTATCAATTTGGTATGGTTTCTGAAGGGTTTGAAGTATTGAATACAGGTGAGACCTGGCTGAAAAAACACCAATGCAAAGTATAATTTGAAAATATAGAAAAATTGTGGTGTGTGTGCATACTTGCAATTTTAAAACGTAGTCGTGTAGTGAGTGAGCGGTGTGTGATCATGCACATGGTATTGGGCTGGACACCAACCAGAATGCAGGACACCAGCAGTCTAAATATGGAATTTCACCAACAGAATGTCTTGGGGTTTGATGTGCATCTCTTGTTTGTTTTGGCTTTAACACTGCTATTCCCATGGTCAAAGTGCTCTCTGAGTGCCAGAGTTCATGACCCCTGGTGGTGTGTTTTGCGACACTAGATGGAAGCGCTAAGCACTGGCTTTAGCAAAAGGCTGGTTGGACTCTGGACCTGCCTCACAGCCAGACTGTGGAATGTTTTCTTACACTCTTTTAAAAGAACATTTCCAAGCAGGTTTATTAGCGGATTGGGTGTCAGGAAGAAATAAGCATGATGTTCTCTCCAGAATCCACACTTGATAAGTGAAGTGAGGCGGCCGCAAATAGAGGAAGGAGCTGCCATCCAGCGAAGGCAGAGATGAAAGAGAAACAGCTGCCCTGGACCAGTCTGGGTCCTTATCGGGCTGGCTGGGTCCTGTGTCAGACTAGGACTACTATAAGCGGTCCATGCTGTGTGAAAAGTTCAAAGTCCTTCACTCCTTCTTCCCCCCTTCTACGTTTTTCTTTATCCTCTATCACCTATGCACCTGTAAATAGATAATGCAATCAAAAAACACTCAGTCTCTTTATAGTGAAGTGATCACAGTCAGGAAATATGCAACGGCATAACTCAAACGCAAGTATTGAGTAATACCAAAGTTTTCTTTCTCTTTTCAACCTTTAATTTGTGATGCATGGTGCAATGCCCTGAATTGCATATTTTCATATAGTCTGAGAGGTGCAAATGTGATCTGGAGGGTAACTAATGCATGTGCTTCTTTGGTCAGTAACGCAGCTACTGTATGTTTGTTTTTTCTTTTTTCCTGGTAAAGTAATGAATGGTTTGACGCACAAAGAAGTGCGTCAAGGGAAGAACGCAGCAATTCTAAAATTCTTCCTTCTATTTTGCCTATTTAGGAGCAATTCAGAATTGCAGTCTTAAAAGACATTAATGTTCCCTTTTCTCTGTGCAGCAAAATTAGCATGTCAACACGATGGTCTTATTGACATTGAAGGTATTTTTACCTTTTGTCCTGACTTCACACTCTTGGAGGGAGAACATTTGCCATTGGAGAACAGGTTTCCTTTTTATTGCTGTGACATATAGTCAATACTCAATATAGTTCTTGACACCCTGAGGTACAATAGCAGTCACTTGTGTATAAAGAGTGTCAGCGAGTTATTTTGACCCCCTACTGTAATCATGACCTTTCCAATAACACGACTCCCCCACAGAGTCTCATTCCCTAAAGGCTCTTCCTACTAAGGGCTAAACTGCATTACACCCAGCCAGCATTCACAGCTCAGCAGCTTCTAAACAAGCTACTGTTGACACACACTGAAAGCACACGTCCACACGTGTATGGATGCGATGGGCAAGGACAATAAATGCCTGAACAGTGTATACACACACACACACACACACACGCATGCATGCACTCACACCCAGAAATAGACACACACATACGTGTACGTGAACAAGGCTTGCATATTTAGCTCAAGGGAACATAACATGTAACCAGCGATATAATGCATAAATGAAAGGGAAAATGATATGGCATGCATTTCATTCTTTTGTAAGATTGCATCCCCAGGTCATTGACTAAATAATTAGGCGATTGAAGTGACAGATTAAAGGCAGATTGGAAGTGACTGTGAAAGCAGGATAATGTTTCTCTAATCAGCTTGGTCGGAGAAATGCAGATTGTGAAATTTTCCAGCTACTTCCTTAGAAAAATGCATTTCACTTCTGATTAGGGATGATTAGTGTGTTGGCGGAGGAGGAGGGGGGTCAGGGCCTTATGCTCCTGGATTCCTGAGGCCAGAGAGAGAGGGGGGCGAGAGAGAGTTGAGGGGGGCGTGGAGTGCCAGCATACATGAGCAGAGAGGAAAGCCTCAGAGAATGGCTGGAAATAATAGAGCTGGAAAGAGTTAGAGAAAATACAAAAAATGCACTGTCCTCCCAAATCAAAGAGGATGATTTAGGAATAGATAAGCTTTTGAAAGAAGAGAAGATCGCATAGGAGGAAGTACAGGATCACTCTGAGTCCCGTCCCATAAGGCAGGAAATGGCAGGGGGAGATCTGCTTATCACGACGTTTCAACCGGTGGATCGTTTATTCACCAGGACATGGCAAATATTCCAGAGTTACACTGGCTAAAAAGTAACCAAGTTAACTATTCCCCCTGTTGTGCCAAGGTAATAGTTTCAGAGCAACAGCATTACAGAAGGTTAAATGTAGAACAGATGTAAAGTAGAAAATACAACATGATCAAAGCTAAGGCACTCAAGACAGATACGCCAGCAAATGATGATGAATGGCTCTCTGATGAATTGTAAGCTACGCACAAATGTAGCGAACTGCAAAGGTTGAGGCAGGGAGGGGGCGTGAGGGACAGAGAGAGAGAGGAGAGCGGACACCAGGGAGCAAAAACAGTGTCCAAACTCATTGGGATGATCCACTGCAGAAGGCCCCTGCGATTAAGATCCTACAGCAGGAATCACAGTTTGAACAATGTGTAATTGATTTCCCCAAAGGCTCAGAGAGCACCCTTAGTGATCCCTGGGATACCCTCGCCTGTTAAAGTTTGCTTTTCTCTCAGGCTTGCGGCCACAATTGCATGACATCATCACCTAGCACACATTTTTACTTTTATCTCTGAAAGATATATTATCCATGTGTTGGGCTCTGCTAGTGGAGATCAAAGGCAGCACTCTGTTCAGGCACCATATTAAAGTGAAACATGATTTTGCTACAGAAAAATAATCTGTTTATTTCAAGATAGATTCGGTTACACCTGGCTTGCACAGGCATACACAATTCAACTTGACTCGGGCACTTTTCCACCAAGAGCTACTATTGTTATCTGTTCCAGGTGATGAAATGAAGAAAGGGAGACAACATATGTTTGCTATAATGCACGACGACTGTTGGTGACATTACATACTTATTATCATTTATGTTTATTATCATAATTTGAAAAGACACTTGTGCGTGTGATTTGTCTTCAGTTACGATCGTTGCACACATATTCTGCAGCACATGAGCAAGTATACTGCCTGCACGCGCGCGCACACACACGCACACACACAGACACAACTTTATCAACACACAATTGCAGACATTCACATCCTCTTTAATCTGTTGGTGCACTGTCCAGGATGATCACTGGCTGCTGTGAAGCGTCACGCTCAGAGGGAAACCAGACAGAGGGACACATGTTTGTGCACTCCTAAATGAAGTGTGACCATGGTGCACCTCTGCAGCAGCGGCTGGGCTGGGGGATATTATGGGGCCTGACAGCAGGGGGGCGCTGTGATAATTTGATGTGAACTGGCTTGATAAATCACTGTGTTGTTACCTTGGCTTTAGTATCTGTTTATGTCTCTACAAATTGAAACCCCACTGGCACAAGGCTGAGGTAGAGCCACACTCTGGCCCCCAACGATTAGTTCAAGGTGGGGAGAGTTTAGATGCCTGGCCCCTATTGGCTATCTCCCTCTTGCTGTTTTGTCTCTTCCTGCTGAGGGAAAGAGCCATGGACATGTGTAAGCAATAAAGCCAAAGGTCTGCCTTCCAACACAGCCTGAGTGAAAGGAATGCAGAACCAAACTATAAAATAATAATGGGCACTGGGGCAGGGAAGAGCCAAGGGAGGGCAGAGGGCGGAGGAGAGGGGGGCATCAGAGACAGACACATCTGCAAGGGAGGTGGGAGGTGGCGGTTGTGGATTGGGGGGAGGCTGGGGGTGATAAGTTTGGGTGGGGTCCTGAAGCAGAGCCCTCCTCTGACCCCTGGACGTGCTGTTAAAGGCAGACCGTAGCAAGCAGCCCAGGCTGGCACCACATCAAAAGGCTGACAGATGAAGGGCAAAGGTCAGTTTGACCTGGGCGCTAAGCTGCTGCTAAGCCTCTTAAAGCCAGAGGAGAGGAGCAGTAACAGGGGGAGAGAGAGGGGGGGGTGGGGGGGGACTGAGGAGGAAGGAAGGGAGTAAGTGAGAAGAGCAAGGAATATCATACACAACTCCCTCCTCCTCTGTGATAATCAAAGGAATGATTAAAAAAAAAGCCAGTCATGTAGACAGTAAACACAGATGCACAGAAGTCAGAAGAGATAACATTAAGTACCTTGTTCGGAATTGTTGCGCAAGGGGCATACTTCATCTAAAGCTAATAAACCAACATCCCTAAAGCCTGTTTAAAGCAGGTTTTCATAATCACCGAAAATAAACTACAATCAGGACAATGAGACAGACAGATGGAGTCCTGAGGCATTTATCTGCTTTAAACATTTTCCCTTAGAAGCCACCAACTTATCATGAGCTTGTCAACACAGTGACACCATTCTTTCAAATGAAACGCTAATGCGCTGATCTGAGCACACGGCGCCAGTATCTGTTCATGAAATCTGAGGCTTGATCAAAAGGTTTGGTACATCCAGTTCAGTGTATACCGCAGCAAATAAGTGGAAATCATCACAAGTACTCACATAACAAGGGTACAAACACAGTGGAGCTGCTTCCAACCAGAGGAGGTATTACAAAGCAAAGCAAATAACACCAGGAGGGGGGAAGCGGCAGACAGGAATGAATGGGGAGATGAAAAAGAGGTAGAAAAAAAAGAGTAAAGTAAAACTTTGAAAAAGTCCCGACTGATCTCTTAAAATGAAGTGGACATATTCCACAATGCAACAGGACAGGAAATTCCTACTGTGAGGATAGGGCTCCCCTCTGGACCCCATTAAGGGAATGCATGAAATTAATAGTGACATCATGTTGCTTGGTCAACAAACGCAGGTTGATTGATGAAGACAAACGGTCAGGGCGATAGCCAGTTGTTGGCTTTCCGCAGGAGAGGCCAGCCATTTTCAGCCAGCCTCTAATTCCAGTTTGTGAAAGGGATATGGGTTTTCTAGTCAGAACCTGCTCCAATGCCACTCTTGTCACTCAAACTCACTCTGGGGTTGTTTTCAACACTTGTGTAAAGTGGCTGAAAAGATTTCAACTGAAAAATAGTACACTCAGGTGCAATGTTAGCATTCTGACATCTATCATTCTGAGAGGAAATAAATGGTAAATATATGACTTTGTTACAGTGAATGTTGGGTCTGTTTATTGATTTCTGGTCACTTTGTTGTTTTGCTAAAGTGTGAGTTGCTAAAGTTCAACACAGTTATACCACAACAGTGTAAGTACACAAACACATATTTCTGAAGAATTAAACATTCAAAATATTACTTATTTTACGAACATTTTAGACTTGTTTTAATCATTGTATTTTTTATGCAATTTTTGTGGGTTCATGGAAAATCCAATGCCTGTACCTGCTCTTGTAATCTACCTGATAAGCACTGTGAACTCCTTGGTACACAGTGTTGCTCTCAAACCCAATTAGAAACCAAGAACCTATAAAGCAAAAACAGTATCCCGTTCCTATTTTCAACTCTCATACCCCTCAAACATTTTTGGTTGTGGTGGCAGCACTTCTTAAACCAGGTATGTTCGCGGCCTGCTTTAGTGTCTCCTCCAATCTTGACCAGAAGCCTAAACTACCTCAACTCCTCAGCTCCTTTAACACAAGTGCTGTGGTTCTGCTCCAAGCTCCTTGCGAATATCAACACTCTTTATCCTGGCCATGAGGGTGAATCCAGACACCATGCATAGGAAGTTTATTTTTCAGTCATTACCAAGAGCTTATGGCCATAGTTGAGAGTTGGACTGTAGACTGATTCCTAAATTAAACACCTGCATTATTATGGTCACCGCACCAATCCGCCTGTTGATCTTCACTTTGTCAAGCTTTTTAACTACCTCAGTGACCTCTGGCAGAGAACTTGTGAAGGCTTCCTTCTAATCTTCCAGCTTTGAGGTTGTGTCTGTTGGATTCAGGAGTTCCGTAAAGAGTTCCACTGCCTGGCTATATCAGTTGAGGTCAGCAGTCCTTTCTTGCTGAAAGCAGCCTGAGTCAGGCCCAGAAACATCTCAGAGTTGTTTGATGGTTTCCCATTAACTCTTTGAGATGAACCATCCAGTCTGCTGATTTATTGAGTTAGGCAAGCCCGAATAATGTACGGTTTTAGCTTGTTTGTTCTCTCCAACATCATTGTCCACCAGAGGTTTCTGCTACATTGTTCTCTGATAACCTTCTTGTTGCAATTCTTATCAGTGGATGGTTTGACCACTTTGCATTCTATATCTCCAGCCTCCTGCAGGATTTAAAAAAAAAAATGTTTCCGGAGGTGGGAATCGAAGAACTTATAGACAGACACCTCTGCCTGGAATTCCCAGTTCACAATAACTGCATATTGGGTTCATCACGTCTTTCCGACATCTGATCCAGTTTACCATGAAATGGTAGTTGAACAATTTAGCTGACAATGCTCATCTCTTCACCTCTGTGTCCAGGACACACAGTAGCAGATTTCACATTACAACTACAAAGTTAATCATCAATCTTTGGTCAAAGGTGTTCCAGTACTATGTGCACTCTTACATAACCTTGAGATCAAGCCAAGATGTCTACAGTAAGGCTCATTCCGTGCAAATTCACACAGATTTCAAAACCTTTCCCACTTCATGTCATGGATTTTCTTGAAAAATATTACGTGAAAACTTTTATTAAATTCACAGGACATTGTAAAATCCTATAGCTCTACTCCAAATACTTCAAAAATTAAAAATTAAAAAAAGTATTTGGAGTAGAGCTATAGGATTTTACAAGGTCCCATTAATTTAATAAAGTTTTTCACATGAGTTTTGTTTTTCAAAAAAATCCATGACATGAACTGGGAAAAGTTTTGAATTCTGGGTGAGCTGGCATGAAATGACCCATAATACTTCTGTATAGCATTTACAATATAATTGAATTAAAACCCTTCAGTTTTCTTCTAATGGATCACTATAGTATTATTATTATTAAGTTGTATTAAAGTAAAAGCTTTTTCATGTTATTGCATCTATGTTTTATTACACTTTTCCCCTCGTACACACTAAATACAAGCCACATTTTTTGGGTATTGCATTTCACCAGACATTTCCTCAAGGTGCTGGTGGTACTGAGTCTTAGTGATATACAACTGTTTCCAGTCATCTCAAATTCTATGCAGCTGTTGAAAGAACTTTGATTTAATAAATATCTCTGCACATCTAGTGTTGTGAGCATCAAAGGTACGTGAGCAGATATCAAAGCGTCCTCCTGGATCATCTATCCTTGGCGGCTAGACTGTACTTTCCATCTCAAGTGTGAAGCAATGTTACAATGTAGAAATAAGACCGCAAACCTGTTACTAGGGCTACAACAAGGTCCTACTGAGGAGGCTATTTTGGTTTTCAGTTGCAAGATGTCGTGGAATATTTGCAATTTTACATTCAAATGATCAAAGAAAAAAAAGAAACTACAGATATATGAGGCAAAGGCTTCAAAAGTCTTACTTTTAAAGCTTATCTCTGATTTAGCAAAGATTAATAAAGCATCTTCTTTTAAAAGACTTGGTCAATGCCACCGACTTGCTATTGTTTTCTTTTTCTCCTGTTCTGGTTTTAATTTCGTTTTTTTAATTCTTTAAGTATTTCATACATACTTAAAGTATACCATAAATCATATTTGAAACAGAAATTAAAAGACCTTTAAAACAAAATGTTAAAAGGATTAAAAAATGTTGGAAGAGATTTGAGAAAGAGAAGTAGCACAGAGAGTGAAACCAAGTCTACCAAGTCGAGAGGAAAACTTCAACTGCGGAAGACGGTGACTGTTAACTTACTAACTGTGGGGGACCAGAGGTGTGCCAACAATGACCTAGTAGAGGAAAATATGATTGAAGGGCCTACACTTTACTAGATGCTTATGATAGGGAAATTGGTGCCACCAGTGCTTTGCACATGCTAAGCTGTGCCACCATCTGCTTTGAGACTTGGGACCAACCCAGACCACAGGACAGTGGCTAAAACACACAACTCAAGATGGCAGCCTGTCCACAAACACAGGGCACAAAGCTACTCTGAGCCTCAAGCATGTAGCACTAAAATATGGAACCACTTTAGGTGTGACATAGTGACACAAACATTTGAGCATTTGGGATGATGCCAGCGAGCCTGGGCCAAGCAGAATTTTGCCCGTATGGCCATCCTACGAAGACTTTGTGAGCAACTACAATTGATATTTCAAAGGCTCCTGAAAGAAGAAACTGGCGGTAAGTTAATAACAATATAGAATGGCAAAGGAGCAAACTGCTGAATTTATGTTCATGTCCACATGCTGGTATGGGGGAGATCACTCATCTGGTCCCACAGGTATAAGATGTTTTCAGTTGTAGTTTCATGGACAAATAACAAAGATTCAACATCAGATAAAGGCATTTGGCTCTTCGGAACAGAGTGGGAAGCCCAGTACAGCACGGGAGGCTGTCCTTCACTAACGGAACCATTCTCCATACTTGGCACTGACATAAAAGCAGCTTCTACTCCACTGAAGTACTCACACATACATAGACACAAAGACAGACATGCACGCACACATGCATGCATTCCTGCACACAACCCTACATACACACACACACACACACACACACACACACACACACACACACACACACACACACACACACACACACACAC